>JAPDSC010099052.1:436066-449625 GCA_026290005.1 Latrodectus geometricus | reverse complement strand
TATATATATATATATATATATATATATATATATATATATATATATATTAAATGAAACAATATAAAAATGCCATTTTTAATAATGTAATAGTATATTTACACAAAGTAACAATTTTAATTATAATTTAAACTTATAATTTTTTTTACAAAGGTAATTTTATTAATGTTTGATGTTAATAATTAAAATATTAAAAGTTATGATACTTTAATTTCAGTATAAAAATTAATCTTTTGAAACTTGAGAAAATACGTCTTTAAATTAAGCTGAATTAATAGCTGAATACTTTTTGTTTTACTGAGACTTAATTTTATTAACTTAACCTTCTCACAAACACACTTCAATGAATCTTTGTATTAGAGCATCTTCTATTCAGACAAAAATTGGTAACAGTTTACTTACAGGTACCCCTTGTATTTTTAGTGATTGTTTGACGCCAGCATTAGCGCCAAAAGGCGAATAACAAAGTAGCAACGTTAAAACCAAGCTAGTGAAAGTGCTGAGAATACCAGGGTTAGCGGAAATTAAGTTTTATCGCCAAATTTTGACATTCTACACTAATCCCCAAAAAATAACCCAGTGAAACTTTGCACATCACTGTACATTTTGTTAGAAATGCTAATAAGATCTGACATTTTAAATTAAATAAAGCAGAGTAATTTTCAAAATATGCTTCAATAAATCTTTTCATGTAGCATTAAAAGAATGCATTAAGTTTATCATGCTTTTCAAATAAACAAATTGAAATATTAAACATTATTATTAATTGTAAACGAAAGGATCATATTATGTTTCAGAGTCATTAATTCTGATTCTTTTAACAAACATTCGAATTAATAAAGTATTAAAGTGTGAGTTTCAGAATTTCAAACATTCAATCCTTCTTTTTGAAGAATTAATGAAATGTAAGTACACGTTGAAATAAATGTGCGATGACAGAGGCACTAAAATGGAAAGGGAACTAGTAGCGGAGGGAGAAGAAATATTCTAAATAGGAAGTATAACATTATTTTTTTTTGCCAAGTTAAAAGTTTAAAAAAAGTTTTATAAGAATATGACTTGAAGTTAGTAGTTAAAAGTACAGAATTTAGGAAGATACCGCAGTTTGTATAAGATTGTGTTTTTATTGCTACAAATTTTTGGCTGCCTATTTCTGCTAACGAATCCGCAAAGCATAGCTAACCATCTTTGATTTTTTTCAAACACAATCAAGTAACGAGGTTGATTCTTGAGCTAGCATTCTCTTTTCAACGATAAAAGATTAAATAACGAGTCGTTTAACATAATTAGCTTTAGCAGCATGCTCGTTTTCAGCAGTACATGTTTCGAACACGCAATCTCGTGGCTTACTCAGCTGCCGTAGTCCTTCAACGTTAGTTTTGGATAGACAACAAAAGTAATAAAATTCAACTAGTAAATAAATTCAACAAGCCACTTCGTAATTTTCAGCATGGTCACGTGATAAAAACAGCAGCCCCTTTCTCCACCCTGCTAAACTGTGATGTAGTGATGAAAAAATTTACTTAACATTTAATTAAAATTCCTTAATTAATAACTGACCTAACTGCTTGAAGTGGCATTGTTCTTTCGACACCACGTAACACCAATGGATGAATATTATGTTTTTCCGAATTCTTATGCCAAGGAAGACCAAACGGGGTTAGTTTCCTAACAGAAATTAGATTCAATACTTTGTATTTGGTTCTTAATATAAGCTTCATTAAGATAAGGAGTAGACTGACCAAGCAAATATTGTTTTCAGGGTTAAAATTTAGAAACTTATTTCTGATAAACACCATCCCATTCCAGGGATCTTTCATGTAATATTTCTCTTAATTGAATTTAGTAAAAATTATGTAATTGGTTCTAGGCACTACAAAATTATGGGTTAAACAAGTCTTTCTGAGAAATGTCAAATCAAATGGCTTTAGGTATTACAAAATTATAAGTTAAACTATCTTTCTGAGGAATGTCAAATTAAATAGTTATGCGTAAAAAATTATGGATTAAGCTATCTTTCTGATAAATGTCAAACCAAAGCGGCTTCAGCAGCAATTCGGCTGAAGTAGCTATCTTTAAATGTTGGGGATTCGTTAATGTTGTGAAGTTACTATATTTTAATGAAGAAAATTGCCATTTTTGTATCAAGAAAATCATGGGTTTAAAATTAGTATCATATAAAGACTTCCAGATAAAAGGACTATGTTGATTATTCACAACTTCATTTGCGGTGATGCAGACATTTAAAGAGCCAAGTATTGTTTTTGTCGACAAAATTGTTTTTTCAACAAATATTGTTTTTGTTGCAGTTCAAAATTGCGTAGGAGTTAGCTACATTTATTTTTGAGGAAGAGATACATAAAATCTCTTCCACAAAAATTGAGGATACATAAAAAATGTAAAATATGCTTAAATGTTTGTAAAATCATACTTGTATTAACACAAAGATGGAACCATGGCTGTCGGATAGAGTAAAGAGTTTCTAATGTATCCCAAAACCATTGAATTTGATACTAATCCCTATGAAGAGCTTTATGTTGAGAGGGTCTACGCGTTAAAAATTTTATAGAATCCAATATCCTTCTGCAGAATGGTGCTGTGAAGAGGGCAGCAGAACAGGTGTCGAACTCTTCACTTGCCATTAGCTGGAAATTTCAAATTTATTGATTTTGTTTGATTGATTCGTAAGCCAGAAATAAATCATAAAATTTCAACCCATTGGCCGCCTAATCTCTCTAATGGTCACCGTGCCTGACTGCTGATCGGGAGGTCTGGATTCGAATCCCGGTTTGGGCATGGATGTAGTTTCTCTCTGTCCTGTCTTTGTCCTTTCCTTGTATGAATGATGTGTGAATGGTTGCCTTCCGTATAAGCGGGTTCCTATGGCATGTTTATTTGTTAAAAAAAATCATCTCCAGTTATCTTCAGCATGTTAGCATAGAGCTCCAAAAGTGGACATCATAACCTAACCTAACCAACCCGTTGTAACTATTTACCTAAAGTATAGCCAAGAAGAAGAAAAAGTTGGTTTAATTTTTGGTTTATACAATGAAGACATGGAATAGTATTCTATTTATACATCTTTTTGATTGCTATTTATAATTCCATCTATATATGAAATTAATAGCTCACATGACTTATCAAAATTTTTGAATATTGTTGTTTCTTAGTTCTTATTTTGTAACTTCTTAATAACATAATAGCAAACTAGTGAATCAAAATAAAACTTTTTGGAAGAAAAGAAAATCGCTGCGAAAAATGCAAATAGCGTATTTAGTTTAACTGCTTTTTACTTAAAAAATAAAGCGCGGTAGATGTCGATTACAACGATTGAATAAATGGAAATCTCGTAAAAATCTTTACGCAAAATACTTCGATCACTAATCTCTCACGTACGTCGCTTTACCGCTCGCTTTCAGAAAAATGTGACGTTAACTTAATGACGCCAACTCAGAATATAATCGAGAACATATTACTTTCCGATAACTTTCTTCAGAGCGGCTGAAAGCGAACAAGTTGAAGCGTTTTTTCTTTGAAAAAAGATGAAAGAATGGGTTCCACTTCATTTAAATACGGACGTATCACAGTAAATACAGATGTGCGTTTGAGACAGCGCGTAAAAAAAAAGTATCGATCGGTTTTGAGTTAAAACAGCGCGTTTTGCATAAAAAAAAAAGCGGAAAAAGTTTAAAAACTCACTGCATGAAAAAAAGAGTAGAAAAGGGATGAAAATAAATAAATAAAGTAAGACAGCCAAGGAAACATCAGGGCAGAGTCCGTATGATAGATGCATTCCTAATGTTAAACCATGGCTAGTCACGTGACGAATGATTCCTCCCCCTTCAATCAAAAGAAAAGCATAACCGATGACAATCGTTGCCATGTCGGGGAATTTTAAAAGCCGATGTAGGGATTTTTTCCCGCATGATCTTATATTTTTCCTGGAAAAATATTTTTGCGTCAAAATAAAAAAATACTGACCCAAGATGAAGCGATGGGAATAAACCGAGTGGAAAATAGAAGGGTGTACTAGTACACTCAGGATAGAGGAAAGGTATTTCATCATAGTAACCGATTCCAGTACATACTAGGTTGGAATGTTTCCCAATCCTTGGATCATCCACCATCATTTTTTAAACATCCGTATAGTAGAAAGAAAAGTCTGAATTCATTGTAAGTAGTTTTGGTCCTTTATGGTAAATAAAAATCAGTAATTCACAATCGTTGGACCTTGACTCATAAGTCAAGAATAATTTTCGTTTTTTATCAAAAGAAAAAATTCAGAATGTTTATATTCTTTAAGAAAATGTATATTTATTAAATCTAACTGTTTATATTCTTTTCCAAAGTTAAAAGTTTTATTCAATTTCACTTCTGCCAAAAATATGACTTAAAGTTTCTTCGAAACTAAAAATTCACTACTCTATCCGAAAGTGAAAAGATACCATTCGTAATATAATACTGATTCAAATAAAATTTCCTGTAATCTGGTGAAGAAAGCTATTGTCGTTCAGTTTGATACATGGGGGATTCAATACCTGACTTATACATGTTAAACTTCCGAAAAAACTAGTATCCCTCATTGTAAATAATAGAGTATTTTGGAGGGTAGGGGGTTCGAAATCACATTTTTTCTCGTCATCAGACTATTGTTCAAAGTAATAAAGCAGTAGGATGGAGTTAGCGGGTTTGATCTACAAAAACAATAACCTAAAAACAAAAGCAAACCACCTGTAGGAAGAGAAGATATTGCAAGTCAAGATGAGAGGCCGCTGTTGCCCAATGGGTGTCGTTCTCATTATGAAGACATAGAGAGTTCCATACCAGAGATAACAGAAGACATTCATGGTAAATGAGTCCATATATGTTAAACTTTCCATAGAGTCTCTCAATTGGTTAGGTATGATATGGAAAGGAAAGTTATCTGGCGATGTGTCTAGTGGATTCAGTCGGCAGAAATTGACAGCCAGAAACATATTGTAATGTTTCTAGCAGTATAAATGTCTAGTTTGGACTAGGGTTGTTTAGGAACTTAAATTCATCAATGAATTAATTTTTTTTCTCACAATTTTTTTTTTTAACAAATATGATATTCTTTGTACAAATAGAAATAATTTCTTATAAATTCTATTGACATTAATGCAGCCACACTATTTAAGGAAGCAAAAACTTTTTTGTCTGTATGAGTTGGTTACCAGGAAGCCCGAAGTACGATTTATTAAGTTTGGTTTGGTTATAACTCTACAATCACTTTTTGAAAGCAAGGATTAGTTTGTCTCGAGCCTCTCTAGCTTTTAATTTAGCGATTCACGGGTTCGACTCCTATATTGTATGTGGATATCTGTAGTGATTTGTAATTTCCAGTGCAATTCGTTCTCGTGTTCAGAAAATGGACTTAGACAAGCATAATAAACTTTAATGAAAGAAAATTTTTATAATTAAAAGGCCTAGATCAGCCTGGAGTAATTCGGGTTATCATTTCGGTAAATCCAAGCTATCATTGCAAGCTAAATGCATCAAAATATAGCATCTATCACCTGTTATTCAAGATTGGTTAAGCCCAAAATTTGGGTCCTCTATTCTAAAATATACAATTGTTACAGAACCTAATTGTATTACATTTGACAGTATATTTAACACGAACAGATAGCTGGGACACTAGGATTCTACAATTCAAAAGTTTGTTGGTTTAAATCCCATCTCAGGCGTGAATGTTTACAGTATTTCGTAATCTTTTTTAACTAGGTTAAGATATGACGGACATTTTTGGAGCTCTACGCTGATAGCTCACATTGAAGAGGATAACTGGAAATGATTTTTTGATTTAATTAAACACACATGCCTTAGGAACCCGTTTATAGGGGAGGCAACCATTCACACTTCATTCATACAAGAAAAAGTCAAAGAGGAAGTACTTCCTTGCTCGAACCGGGATTTGAACCCAGACCTCTCTACCCGCAGTCAGGCACGATGACCACTAGACAGAGTAGGCGGCACTTTATTTATAGATCCGATTAATTGTTGTTACCTTCAAAGTGACAGTACATATATAGACCAGACTAAAGTACTCGGCACTAATTACAAGTTTCCAAGAGTTTTCAATTATCTGCCTAAATGCAATTTATTGAGTTGTTCGGAAATTTCGTGCCAACTTTTTAAGACAATTAAAACGCAGCTAACTTGAATATTGATATGCATTTATTAAATTGTGTAGGTATCACATTCTACTCCACAACCTTTCTCCATCTTTCGTGTAGCTTGAGATTTCCGTCCTTCCAGAACCTCTCCAATTTCATGGCAAAATATTTGTCCAAATGTTCTGATATCAACCAAAGAGTAGAAAATTTCCCCACTAAAGGAAATCCTTCCTCCAGCATCCTCGCTATAAAAGCACATATCTTAATTGCAACTTGTGTGGCATTTTTGCTGTTTCGGAAAAAGAAAAGCATTCAATGCCTATAATGCACTTTATTAGCCACCCTATTCTAAGGCGTACAAAACTGATTAAAATGAACAAATCGCAACCAAACTTTTTTCCAAATATGGCTGAAGCTATCTCTTTCAGAATATGTACACATATCATTTGTTTTCAATAATTATGATATATTTAGTCATGTCTTTCGTGCTACCTACAGAAAAGCGGCACGAACTTTCCTGACAACCCAATATAATTTAGATTCGAAAAAACGATACATAAAAGAAGAAATGTTTTTATTATTTTTTTCTATCTTTCTAAAAAGAATGGGAAAGTTTCCGTGTGCAGTAAAAGGAAAATAGGCGAATGCTATAGCAGAAGAATGCCTTTTCATTACAACTGATTGACAGGGAGACACAGCTGGCGTAATTCCTTCCCTTGTTGGCGCTGTTTCTCGCTGCCAGGTGCCGGTGAAATTGAAAAAGATGAATATGCAACCAACACAATGGGTAATGACCGTTTCCCTTCTCGATTCCGTCATTTAAACTTGACGTCCAGCGGAAATTCTCTTTAGTTTTATCACACATATTAAATATATGGGTTGCCTTAATTTTACCTCGCTTATCTAAAATGAAATTAAATAGTTACACTCTATACAGTAATCGTTTGAATAAAAATGAAGGATTAAATATTATTTTTTGTTAAAATGGGGCATTACGAATATGATTTTTACTTTAAAATTAAAATTATATGGATGTGTTTGCAGGAAATAATTTTAGGGTGCTCTCTGCTTTTTTGATAGATTGGGCATTTTAACACAAAATAACATGATTTAAATGTATGTATTTTTCAGAATCTTATAAAATGTAAATTTAATAAAAATGTGTTTAATTTATATTTTTCTAAGTAATTACTATTTAATAAGTTTTGTCATGAAGATTATACATGTAAAAATCTGTAGAAGTTATGTACCAAACGCAATGCCTACATTTTTATCACCGTAAACTTACTGTGCTTTTTATTTTGAAAGATCCCATGTTCTTTTCACTATTGTTCATCAGCGAGAGATTGGTTCTTTAAATTTTCGCTTCCGAATTTCTCGGATAGATATTCCAAAACTTTCCCTGCCTCCTTTTTGACTGTTGAATATAACACTATTAAAATTCTCTTCAAAGCTAACATGCTCTATGAATGTTAAAATATATTATAATAAGTTTCGAATGACAGACTATTCACTCATTCATATGGAGATGAGTTTAATAATTTTCCAGGTTTCTTTCCTTGATGCACATTAATATGACCCCAATACTAGAACATTCTTCTGGGTAAGGGTCCGTCCTTCAAAAATCCTCACAACATTATTAAGTTATCCTCACAAATTCTTGTTGAAAATGCTACCGCATGGATTCTTCCCAACTTTTTATTATTTTATAATTTTTATTTTTGAAATTTATTTTTTAATTTAATTTATTCAATTATAATTTATTATATTATCAAATTAATCGTTTATAATTGTAATACTTGTCAAACGGATTAAGTAAAATAATTTAAAATATTTTAAAAATTATGAATGGATGTTCATAATGGGTCGGAAATTTTCAGCTCAACAATTCAAAAGTTCATTTCCCAAACTAGACATGGATTTTTCAAAAGTATTAGAAGGGTTCAATTTAGCAATTCTTAGGTTCATTTCCCAAATTAGCTATGGATATGTGTAATGCGTTAGAATGGTTGAGTTCAAAAATCGAAAATTCCTTTCCCTAATTAGGCTTCATTGTTTTTAGTGGTTCAGAAACTACTTAATTATTATAAGCTATTATATTATCAAATTAATCGTTTATGTTTGTAATATTTACTAGAAGGGTTAAGTTCAATAATTTAAAATATTATATTAAAAATTATGAATGGATGTTTATAATGGGTCAGAACTGTTCAGCTCAACAATTCAAAAGTTCATTTCCCAAATTAGACATGGATGTTTGTAAAGGATTAGAAGGGTTCAATTCAGCAATTCATAGGTTCATTTTTTAAACTAGGCTTCATTATATTTAATGGATCAGAATCTACTTAAAGTTGTAGGACCCTGTTGAATTAATCATAGCATGCAAAAAGTGACGTTTAGAATGATTAACATTTTATTTACTCTAAATGCACAGACAATCGGCTATGACGCCATTATGTCCCCTCATTTTGATACATGGGACAGAAATAATGACTGTGAGCCACTCTGTGGGTCGTAATCTCAAAAGTGAGTGGGTCTTTATAGTTTGGGGACGGGCACTAAGCAGAAGACCCCCAGACTTACCACAGATTCCATATGGAAGACTTTGATCAGATCATTTTTTACGTTCAACCGCTGCCATTAGTGATGTCTTCGGTTGAGTGAGGATTCGAACTCACTGCCTTCCAATAACGAGAACGACACCCTAACCAACCAGACCATCGTGGCTTTGAATGATCACTTAACTGAATCTTGTTTTTAACAACTGTTAAGATTCAAACTGAGACCACGTGCTTTAAAGAGCAGGAATTTTATATTTGATCTTACGGTGCACATATAGGCATTTTTTGATTAAAATACACTTTTTTATTTTTATTACGCCATAACTATATTTTATTTTACCTAAGTTCTGATTAATACAATAACCACTGAGTGTGAAGTAGCTTAACCACAAAGAGAGATCGCGGTTAATCTTTGTAATTAACTGCTATAATACCTGGCACGGGGTCTTTCAAAAGGAGTTGTATAAAAAATGTTCAATTAATACATAATACATTTGATAAGTTATACGTAATTATCGGTGTACCTGGTATCGAACATACTTCCTTCATTCGCAAAATAAACCATATTCTTAATGAATTATCATGATTTCAAATACATTCGAGTTACAGCCGAGATGGCAGTTGAAATTCAGCATCCAATTCTTCACATGAATTCGGTATGATATGTTTGTGGATTGGAAACTGTTTTTAATTCCAACAGAATATACCCCCCCTCCATAAGTGAAAATTGACCTACATTGACAAATCAACAAGTTCAAACAAATTGACTACAGGAATATTCCTCAGTCTAAAATATCACCCATACATCTCATCTCTTGTAAATTCAAACGTATGTACCATCGGAGAACTTCTTTCGTATTCTTTAAAGTCAGTCTACCATTAAATCCATTCCAATGCACTGTGTCACTTCAATTTCCTTCATAATATCCCATCAGGCATCGATTTTCAAACGGAATGGCTTGGCGAATGGAATTTTCAAACAGTTTTTAATCGACACCAAAAAGGGCAGGGGGTGCGAAATCGATATTTTTCACATAATGCTGACGTATCGGTAACCAATAATCGATTGTAGAAAACACCTATGAAAGTTTTCTAAGCCAGATCAGGCGTCTATTGTTTTCATATCGGAATCGTTTTCCACTGCAAACTAAAAATCATGTATCTAAACAAAATAACTCCAAAGTTACAAACATTGCAATATTCTTTGAGTTCTGTATATTTTAAAATTTTCTCACAACAATAGAAAAACAAGTTGAAATTCGGTATATCTGTAAGACGCAGTATAAGGAATGTATGAGAAAATAGGTTTTAAAATAGTTTACAGAGTAAGTTTACTCAATCACGTAAATTATTTTCTAAATTAACAGTTTGATTTGCTGGTCAGTGAGTCTGTTGCGGATAGGGAGGTCCTGGGTTCGAATCCGGGCATGGATGTACTCTATCTCTTGTACTTATCCTTTCCTTGTATGAATAGTTGCCTACCCTATAAACGGGTACCTACGGTATGTGCGCACTGAGGAAGTCGGACTCCACACCAAATTATGATTCAGTTGGAAAAGTGAAGCAGAGCACCCCATATTGCCAGCCTGTTTGGCACTCGAGAAAAAAAAAGTTTGATTTTTAAGATCGTAAAGCAAAGTAATTCTTCTAGAATTTTTTTATAATATATAATTTTTCAATATAATATATATTTTATATAATTTTTCAAATAAAATTTTGTTTTCTAAAAAGGTTTTATGATATTTATACTGTGTAATTCAATCATATTATTTACATTCATTTTATATACAATCATATTATTCACATTTACATTCGCCTTGGGATTCGAATTAACGAGCTTTTACACTTAAAAATTAAGGGCTAATTATTCGGATATCAGCTCAACACATTACTAAATTAAGTAGTTAAAAATCAATTGTATAGTTATTTATATCGATAACGTTTTATTTTCCGGAAGAGCTATTCACATATGAACACCCTATTAGAGTATCACAAGGGTGGAAACCCGAAAAACTTTTAAGCATACATTCCGGCAAACATGAATTCAGAAAGCAATAATTCGATATCATTCTCCCTCTGTTAAATTGTGGATTGAACATGGAACCTTCTAAATCATAGAGCGCACTTATACAACTAAATAATTGACTGTTAAAACATTTTAAAGAAATGGATTCTTTAACCAAAATCATTAAGTGGAGTAACTAGGATTATTTTTTTTTACTTTATGTCCGTTTTTGGTATCATTTCCACTAGTTGACGATCATCAGAATAAAGTGATGATGAACCATAAAAAGAATTGAAATTAGCGTACGCGCGTAGAGTTGCCTTCAAGAGATTTAAAGACAAAGGGGCAATGCCTGAGGTGGTCAAACTCCATCTCCCCCTGGTGGCACAGAGCACAACAAGCCGAATCATTGACTCCAACAAGATGTAAATGCTTGGCGTGGTCGCAATGTCCAACAAGTGAGATGATATTTCTGTGAATGGCAGGTATTGACAGGTCTTCTGATTGTTCTTTGCTTTTAAATTACGAAAAGCTCCACCTATCTGGTTTAGCCTAACTCTAGGGTAGGTACAGGGAAGTATACTGGTGCAACAACAATCACAAAGGGATTGGTAGACAGAGAAACACTAGAAGATAATGTTGGATGCCGTTGGAAATATCTTTGAAAGCTAACAACAGGCTACACTTTCAGTAATCATTTTCTGTTTAGCCATCATAAAGAACAATAATTTTATTGGTATGATGCAATTCTCTCTAATTCATTCCATATGATGCAATTCTTTTTTAAGTTTTCCAATATTATTTCGATATGCGTTTTTATTACGCATTAAATTAAAATTGAATTTCTTTGACAGTTTTGCTCCATAAGTAAGTTCTCAAGCAATCTTTTGCATACGATGGCCTGTTTGTTAAGCGAAGTATCCAACAACTAAAACTATTCTCCTTGGGAAGTTTTAAACTATTCTGTAATTTTGGATTCTAAGTTAAACTACTTGGAATTGTCATATTTGCATACGAAAAACAGGACTTTGTTCTTGCCCATTGCATCATTAGGGCACTTTCCCTTCTTCCCTAAAGAGGGAAAAGTTTTCGATGATGGAACACCCTTCGGCCAATAATAATGAACTTATAGCTAAAGATATATAGATATATATTTTCCACAGAAGATCGCCCCTCTACCCTTTATTCAAATCAGTCTATTCTTTCCAGTGCCATATTATTTCTGAATTTTAATTAGCGGTTACAGTGAACGAACCAACAAAGAGCATTCCTGCACTGAAAGTTCTCCGAGGGAAGACTGCGTGCCATTTTTCAACAAAAAAAAAAATATTCCCTCCCCCATCAGCAATTATTGCGAACATTTCGAACACCTTACCTAATGAGAAACAAAATGAGACTCAGAAAGGGATGCCTTTCCTTGGAAAAGAAATGGAAGCGTAGGGTTGGTGTTCCTTTTTTTTTCTTTTGTTTCACTTTTCCACCCCCTCTTCTTCACTTTCTGCTGCGGTCTACAAATTCTTATCTTTTAAGGACTTCTTGTTTCCGTTTCTAAGATAAAGGGAACCCTCCTCACGATAATTAGCGCAGCAATGCGTCAACCTCCTCCCTCCACCTCTTTCCCTACCTCCCCACTCATAAATAAAGAGAATTCCGGTTCAAGAGAAACTTCTTAACAACTTGTAGCCAGCGAAAAGTTGTGTTCTTTCGTCATTAATCTCCTTTTTTTTTTTTTCTTCGTCTCCTTTTTTGTGAGAAAATATTTTTCCTGTACACTTGTTCAACTCGATATGTAAAAGAGTTCTGGAGCAGGATTAATTTTGGTTCACTAGTTGTAGAAGCACCTCTCGATAGAAGAGTTCTGCAGATAAACATCAAGTGTAATGATTGTTAACCGTCTCTGGGCAACGGTTATCCCTTAAGTAAATGTCACTTGTTGATAATAGCCAGTATTGGTGGGGATTAGTTAGTCGCTTTTCTTTGTTGATTCAGTGATATAAATGACTTTTTACTAACATATCTAACATGTTATCCTGGAAGAATACGAATTGAATACCAATTTTAACATACTTAAGGTTTCAATAAAATGTTTCTTTAACTTATAATTAACTTATTGTAAGTATCACCGAGATATATTTGGTGGTTAAAGGACTTTACTTAGCTTCCTTTACAGTAAAGGAGCTCGGAATTAGAAAAAATGTTTTATTCATCTATTATATATTCCCAATTACACAATGATTTCTCATGTTGTAATATCTAAGATTCTAACCAGAACAAAATTAATTTGTCAGATTGCATGGTTTAGAGCTTAAAAGGTTTTCTTCATTTTGAAATAAGAATACTATTTTCTCTCTATAGAATAAGATCCACGCCGAAGACAATTTGTGATTTAAAAATAACTTTAGGCACATTTGCAAACCGTATCTGGAAGAATTTTGTGATTTCTACTCCGAGGTTTTTAGATTCTTTTCAGTAAATGCCATTTTATTAGCAAATTAGTAATTTTTATCTGTTCACGTCTAATCATTGGCTCATACAACATATTAACACAGTGTATAATTAAAATGTGCTAACCCTGAAATTTAAACCAATATTCATACATTCTTGTAATTTGAAAGGAAATCATTAACCAGAACCTTAGTTTTTTTAACGTAATCTGAAGACTGCATGATAAATCAACTAACAAAACACTTCCGACACTAAGAAAACTAGATTGATAGAATGGAAATTTTGCTGATGTACTGTTCAACAATAAATAAATAATGTTAAATCATTGTATAAGAAACAGAAACGAAGTATTGACCACACACACACACACACACACACACACACACACACACACACACACACACACACACACAC
>JAPDSC010099052.1:397935-435666 GCA_026290005.1 Latrodectus geometricus | reverse complement strand
AGTGGCCAGTTTTTCAACAGAAATTCTCTTAGCGGAGATAAAAAGATAGAGATATATATATATCTTTTAAAAACTTTTTAACCATCTGAGACTTCTCTTTTACAACGATTTTGCAAATGTAACATTTTTAAGAGCTTTTTATAGTAAAGCAGGGCATTTTCTCTTTCTTTGGTGCACACGTGTTCTCAGCACGTGTGCGGAATCTTCGAAAAAGAGTTGCCAGTTTTTCAACAGAAATTCTCTTAGCGGGGTCGAGAGGATAGAGTGCGTCGCGGGGTGGAGGAAGGCATTAGCTATGGGCGGGACGTTGACAACTTGGATGGAGAAATCGGCAAAGTATCCTAGAGGACGTGGAAAGGGGGAATCGCTCCTGAATACTGATGACGCGTCCACCCTGCGTAAATCTCGAGAGCCGCACTTCTTCTCCGCATCGTCTGGGGACCTCTTCGTCGCCCCTTAATATTGAGTTATTTAGTAGGGAGCTCCCTCTGCTGTTGGAGAAAGGAAAAAATCATTCCACAACTGGCTGGGCAAATATGTGGAACCGCCTAGAGACCGACACTTGCGATTCCTTCTTTTCATATGTGTGACTAGCTTTGGAAAAATATACTTTAAAGTTTGATAAAAAGTTTTGTCCTTCCGTTTGGCAACCCTAGCGTGTTTCTCGGTAGTAAGCACTCTCTGAATTTGGATTTCAGAATGTTTGTCAAGTATTTCTCATCCGTGCTATCGACTTCAGACTCCAATCCGACTGGTAACAAGTGTAAGCTGAAAGATTGAGGAATGCATCAATTATTTTAAGTTCACAATTTTGAAACACAGTCAAATTTACGTGACTTACTGTGATTCAATTTAGTTGCAAAATGTGTATTCAAACTCGAAAGTGAAGATCTGAATTTGTAAGTTTCAAGTTGATTTTTTATTAATTTAATAAACAATTTAAAGACGCCCACCCTATCGTGTGGTCAACGTGCCTAACTGCGCAGGATGAGGTCCTGGGTTCGAGTCCCTTTTGGGCACTGACGTATTTTCTCTCTCTCTCCTTCCTTGTATAAATGGGTTGTGAATGGTTGCCTACCATATAATCTAGTAGCTATGGCATGTGTGTCCTGAGGAAGTAAAGTCTCCACTCCAAATTACGGTTCAGTTAAAAAAGTGTGCAGCAGCACACCCCATACTGCAAGCCTAGCTTGCATATGACCGCAACAACATTAGTTTAAAACCTAAACTGGCACCTCCGTCATAATACTCCTTTGCAAAACTTTTTTTCTTAAATATACTTAATTAACATATGTATGAAATGAAATAAACGCCATAAGCATGTTTTATACTTGTGTTGTTATAACCCTTATATTGTGTTGTTGTTGTTGTACCTTTATGGGAAAAAATTTGCTATTAAACGCGTTTTATGAAATTCTAACTTATTGCAATGTTATGAGTTTGAAGTTTTATGCATATTACACAAGTTGTATCTTTTAAACTGTATTTAGTCTTGGTTACATGAATAAATTCTATGTTTGCTTAAAGAATTCCAGATTTGCTTATAAAAAATTGTCATTTTTTTAAAAAAAATTTTTAAAAAGTAATAGTTTTTTTATTTTTATTTTAAACTATTTTTGTTAAAATTTTTGTTTATTTTATAAATTCCCTTTTTTAGAAGCTCTTTATTTTATAAATTCCCCTTTTTTAGAAGCTTATATTATGAAGCTCTCAGATGTAGTATGTAATATTACCCTCTCCGCATAGCCGTACGCTGCAAATATTTTATTTCCTTAAAATAACTTGCAAGTTATTATTAAGCAATTGTTTATTCGCTGGCTAATAACTACATAGTATCAAAATATTATATATATATATATATATATATATATATATATATATATATATATTGCTGTTATTATTTTAAAAACTTGCATATTAATTATAATTGTTTTAAATCGAAAATAACTTCATCTATATTAATTACTCTTAAATTATTTTTTTCTTAACAAATTATATATTATATATATATATATAAACTTAATTTATACATATGAAATAATAAGATAGTTCAAAAATTATTTTGTTTTGCTAAAGTAAAACTAAGAAATAGTACATAATCAGAGACAATTAAGTAGCTTCAAATAATTTAACTTAGTTTTCTGTGTACATTGCGCGATTTATTCATTTTAATTCACCATTTTGTCCACCCCCGCAATCAAAAATGAAACAAAAAATGTTCTGTCGGAAATAATGAATTATTCAATAATCCTAAGCTCCTTATGATAATTAAACCCCTTTTGGCTCCTTAATAATACAAGTGAGACAGTTTCAGAAATTCGCTGGAAATGGGTAATTAGTTTTCCATCTATGGACCTATTTTAAGTGTGTCTTTAGAATTGCAACAACAAATTATCAGTTTCAAGAGCAATTATGCGGCTGCTTAAGCATCGAAAATGAACGCTTTCAAATTAACTTTAGTGTTGTACAAGCACTTATTCCGTCCCCCGTGCGCAGCAATTCTCTAAGGTTCTGAGAGTGTGGATCTTCAATTTTGGAAGTTTCCCTGGGTGTCATATCAGTGTGCGATTAGTAATCCGGCGTTAAAGCTCGCTCTTATAAGTATTTTGAATAATTTTAGGAAGCTGTGTACTAATGTGTGTGAGTAATTATTTATTACATTGTGGAAGCTTTCTGAAATCAAATATTATGCTGAAACCTTTGTTAGACTGGTTTTCTTGTATTGCTTGAAAAATGAGATATAAACTGTAGAATATTAATTATATTTTTAGTCTTTATTCTGACGTTGATAAAGAAATGGGCATTTTTAATTATGATAAAAGGCGTTTGTACCTAGCAATAGGAGACTCATCGTATAGTATGCATGTATTAGGAATTGGGAGGTCATTTATAAAATACCTAAGTAAAAGTAACTTGATTCAAAACTTCAAATAATAATAGACTTAATACTATGATAGTTTTTTTTTTACAAAGAAACATTTGTATGTAAAAACTGTGAAATTTCAGTTTTTAATGTAAATAGCAAATAGATAATAGGCTGAAACCTTTGTTCGACTGATTTTCTGGTATTATTTGAAAAATGCAGTATAAACTGGATTTTAAATTATATTTTTAGCCTATATTCTGGCGTTGATAAAATGATGCGCATTTTTAATTATGATAAAGAGCATTTGTGTTCCTAGCATTATGAGACGCATCGTTTAATATGCATATATTAGGAATCGTGAGGTCTTTTATAAAGTACCTAAATTAAAAGAATTTGATTCAGAACTTCAAATGATAATAGGCTTAACACTGTATTATATAGTTTTATAGTTTTTACTTACAAGGAAACACTTGTAAGTAAATACTATGAAATTTTATGTTTTATCGTAAATAACAAATTGGTATTAAAGCCCGTGAAAGTTCGAATATTTATTTACTGTTTACTATAAAGGAAGTTGTTCTAGAATTCAAAATGAAAGTATATTCAGGCTATTTCAAAATAAATTCAATAATTTTGCGTCTCGGAAAAAGAAGTTGAGATGATATAAGTGAAATAATCAGCCAGAGATCTCAAATAACAAAAGATTTAGAAAACTGCTTGAGTCAAAATAAGTGCGAGCGACATTTATTGAATGAACATAACATTACCGCAATCTTTACCCAGAAATTTTTAGTTAGTGGTATTTGTTTCTTCATCCCAGATAATACAAAATTTTAGTTTATCATATATTTTTCTTACTATTTACTTCTATAAAAGAAAGGAACTAAATGCTACTAGCTACCAAAAAAAAAAATGAAATGTTCAACACTCCTGGAGGCCTTCTCAAATTCTGTTTTTGACATCAGACCCGTTCTAATTCTGACCTGATTTGAGTTCTTAAAATACGTCGCCCAGCTCATTGCAACAATCAATAGTGGTTAAAAAACCTTAAATTATGAAAATTTCGCATTGAACATGATATTACTTATATTAAAATCTAAATTTCTTTTATATCCTTAAAAGATTATAAATGTTTTCCTGATTTTCTCATTATCTCAATATTTTTAATGCTCTCTTTAATTTTTTTTTATGAATTATATGGCTTTATTTCTTGGCAGAGAAAACACATGTTATAATTAATCTTCTACTAGTTGTTTGTGCTACTGGAAAATACTTAACAGATTAAAATTGATTCTCCGCGAAATTGTTGTGCTGTTTTCTTTTTGATAACACTTTAAAATTTAGAAGACAAAAATATTTCCCGTGAAATTTATTAAATAGAATATTAAAACATTCTTTCATTTTGAATCAAAAAATTAATTTATCATACTTTAATAATCTTCTCCGAAATCAGAATTCTTTTTTAATCCTGGTGTTTTTTTTTATAACTCTACCAAGATCTTAAGCTTATTACATTAATTCTCTTGGTTAGTTTCATTTGCAAAGTAACCTGAAACTCGATCTCTAAAAAAATTGAAAATAGGGAGGACAGTTATTCATTTTGTAAATTGTAAGTAAGAGAGTTTTTTTTTTTGCGATTAAAGATATCTTCATTTTAATTTTTTTTTTACTGTATAATTATTTTTAGGTTTAATTCATGGAACCAAGAAAAAGTTCAATCTTTTAGCTGGAATTTATGAGGTTGCGTTTTTGACAATTAGTTTTGATAAATGAATTCTTTCTGCTGTCTTGCTAAAAACGATGAAGAATTTAAAAAAAAGGGGGGGGGGGAAGAAAAACTTAATCCAAGTTACGAAAGGATTTCTGTCTTCGTTAATTATTTTCCTAATGTCAAAGCTCATATTCAACCATCTTGTCTAAAAAATATGACGCGCTGCCCATGCTAATTTTTTTTCTACAGTTTTATTTTGTTCAAAAGGGATGAAGGAAAAAAAAAAGAGCGATTAAAAACTCATGCTTAAGTGCTTTCGAACAGAATATATCTAGCATCTGTGCTTTTCACTAATTTAGTTGTTTCTTCTTTAACATGTTTTTTTATCTGCATTTGCATGGTTTAAAAAAAGAAAAATTTACGTCTTATATTCTTTTTTTTTCTTTTTTACGTCCAAACATTTTTTTTTCTCTCCTGTCGGCGGTACGTCATCATTAAATTCGCATTTGCAAAGGATAAAGGTGTTTTTCCCACCCCCGTGGACACCCCTCTTAGTAAACTTTCGGTTTTTCTTTTTTTTTTAATTCCTCCTCAGTAAACATTGGTTCCTGCTTATCGATTTTGTTTACCACTGCTGCAGAGAAGAACGTTTTGCAAAGTTGTTTCGCCACTTGACAAAGCTCCCATTTGCGGGGGTGCAGGCAGCGTAAATTTTCCAGATTGCAAATATCATTAATTACTGACATCTTCTTCAGCTGATTACATGCTGGTCGTAATTAAGGTAATTCTGAAAATGCTCGAACAAATGTCCCGTCAAAGAATTTTTGAAAGAACCCTTTTTTTTTCTTTCAACTTCTATATGAGATTTCTAACATTTTATTTTGTGAGAGAGACTACATCAGTGATAAGAAATTTATGATCTTAATAAATTTCTCATCACTTAGGTATCTCTTAAAAAGTGGGTGAGTTAAGCTCTCACTAACCTGCTCGGCCATCAACTTTAAAATGGTTAGGTTAGGTTATGACGGACATTGTTGAAGCTCTATGCTAATATTCTTGTAGCTCATATTGAAGAAAACTGGAGATGATATTTTTTTTTTTGTACAAATAAACACACATGCCATAGGAACGCGTTTATATAGGATAGGCAACCATTTACATTTTATTCATACAAGGAAAGGACAAAGACAGGAGAGAAAGAAAGAGAAAGTACATCTATGCCCGAACCGGGATTCGAACTTAGATCTCCCCATCCGCAGGCTCTTACCACTGGACAGAGTAGGAGGTTGTTTAAAATCATACTTTATAAAAAGTGGGCTATGTTTTTATAAAGCATAACATGATTTTAAAGTTGATAGCCGAGTAGGTTGGTGAGAGGTCAACTCATCCATCGGCCATGAGTTCAATTCTAATCTCAGTCGAAGATATTTGTTATCCTTAAGAATTCAGTTTAAATTGCAATTACCATTCACGTTAGATGATTATGTGAAAAGTGACCAAAACCCAATTTTAGAATTAATGACTGAAATGCCAGTACTTTGGTCTTTAGTTTAATAATAATGAGTTCGAGAGATTGATTCTTATCTGAATAATGATTTTTTCGGGAATTTTCAAAATCTACTTTAAGCCGATATGTACTTCTTCCTAATTCTATTTCATCTAATAACGGATTAGCAGAAGGCAAATTTTCAATCTATTTTTTCTTTAAAATTATGCTCATTTGTCTGCATGCTTTCGAAAGTCTTACAATAGTGTTATTAAGATTCAGTAGATGACGCTAGAGATAGAATATGTTAGTAAACTATCACAAATGTGATGTTATCTTTATCATACCGAGTTATCAGTAACTTCAATTTTGTATAGGTTCTACAGAGTATTCTTCCAGAGTTAAAGATTGAAAGTCATAATACTTTAAAATAGATTAGGTTAGGTTATGATGGACAGTTTTGGAGCCCTATATTAATTTGTTTGTAGCTCTGACATTGAAGAGGATAACTGGATCTAGAGATGATTTTTTATAATCAAACACTCATGCCATTGGTACCCATTTATAGTGTAGGCAACCAGTTACAGTCCATTCATACAAGAAAAGGACAAAGACAGGAGAAACAGGAAGAAAAAGTGCATCCATGCCCTAATCAGGATTCGAACCCTGCCTATTCGCAGTCAAACATCCTGATCACTTGACAGAGTAGTTGATGTTAATGTTTAACTAGTTATAAAACCACATTATATACTCGATAAGGTTATGTTACTACGATATATTTTTCGCTATCTATTCCTATTAATCGAAGCTACTAACCATATCAGATCATTTCGTAGTATTTTATTACAGTCAAGGGACGAAGTTAACTCCTGAACTACCTCCTTCCTACAGAAAAGGGGAGACATTTGACCCTACTGAACTTCAATATGTACTGACTTCCCCAGCATCATGAATTTGAATAGAATCTGATATCGATATCTTAATCTTCCAGGCAAAATCAATGCTCTTCCTTAGTCTATTAAGACCGGATATCACTGTAGTATACTGTAGTTATATAAGATGTACATAGACTTACGTTCTGAATATTCAGAAATCTTTGCAATGTCAACAATCAGCAATTTGGATTCATCCAGATCAAATATATTTGGTCTTCAGTTAAAAAGTACGTGAGTTTGATTCCCACTTCGAAAGTGTATATTTTTACTAAACAGGAATCTCTCGTTTGCTCTTGCATGAGAAATGTGACTGTATAGAAAGCAAACGAACACATAAAGAATAGAATTAAGCATTTGGGTAACTTTCATTTTGTTGTTGTTACTTCTGACACTTGGCGAAGCCAATCCCGCCTGTCAGGGACTGGGCGAATAAAGTCATAAACAGCCTCTTCCATATTTTAACAGAGCTCGTCCCCATAAGGGTGAAATTACGACTTGGTATCATAGATGGCAGCACCATCTGGGTTTTCCAATTTAGAATTTAGAGATAGGAAACCAAAGAAGACCACAACCTGGCTCCTGCAGAGGTATTCATTTGGGGACATTGAGGACCACGACATATTTTGCGTCATCCCAATCGCAATTAGTGAACGCTGCGGATCTTCGGATAATCCGGGATTCAAACTCATTATCTTCTGTCATGAAGACGATGCCCTTACCGACCAGGCCTACGCGGCCTATTGTTCATATTAATTTGTATTGAAGCGACAGCTAATTATCTTAATTATTCAAATATCATTGTGTTTGCTTCATTTCATAAATTAAAACAAAGAAATAATTCTGTATGATTCAAATTAATAGATTTTCGAGGATTTCTTAAAAATTTTATATGTGTAGAGTTCTTGAAAAAAGCATCCTTCATCAGTAACACACAACTCTCACAATTATTGATGACAAATGTTTTCACCAGCAATACGAACGTCGCTTTTCTCTAATTACATCGGCAATACGATTAAATTCTGCTGTTATCAAAACTCGTATTTCAAGTGGAGCATTTCACACTCATTCAGATTTCCCCCCCCCCCCCTTCTCCTCATTACTTGAAATGGACGAAAACTGAATTGAAACTCTTTTTCAACTTAACACATTCCGTTAAACATAAAATTGTTCAAATGATGTGTGTATTATACAATCATTATATATAAATTAACATTGTTTCGGACCGAACTAACAGCTCAGAAATTAGTGCTGAGGCCTTCAGTTCAACAGTCCGTGGGTTAGAATCCCATCTGTAGTAATTCAGAATCTAGTTTAGACTGTGTAGGCCCCGATCTAAGTAGTTGTTCTTGAGCAAAATACGACCGTTACGTGGTACGCAATAAAGCTATTAGTAAATATGAAATCAATATTACTAATAGCTTTTATGCCGACCACCCTGTGTAGAGGTCAGAGTGCGTGATTGTTGATGGAGAGGTCCTGGATTCGAATCTCGGCTCAAGTATGGATGCACTTTCTCTCTCCTGTCTTTTTTCTTTCATTGTGTGAATGCTTACCTACCCTACAAATGGGTATCTATGGCATTTGTACTGAAAAACTCCACACCGAATTACAGTTCAGTCTGAAAAGTGAAACTGCGTACCCCACATTGCCACGACAATAGCACACGACAACAACAACCATATTTTTATAGGTATTATAAGTTATTGATATACTATGAGTGTTTATGTTTTATTGCATCATTATCTTTAAATTTGAGTAATTAGCTTATGATCTTAAATAAATCAATTTTGCTATTTAATTGTGCCAAAAGATTCGATTCCGATTAAATTGTATGCAATTTAGTACTTATTAGAGTTATATCTTTAAAAAATGTTTGAGCTTTAAGAAATAAAAAAAATACAAAAATAGACTACTTCTGAATGGAATTCCATTCGAATGTCCTTAAGAATTTATGTAATAAAACAAGAAACTAACTGTGGTAAAAAGAATTCAAATATGTGACCTTAAACTTCTATTCACTTTTACAATTGCAGAAGAATTTTTATTGAAAAGACAGGAACCGCACTTCATTTTTGTCAAACGCCAAAACAAAATGGTTTCAGAAAAATTTGACTTTTATCTAAATTTTGTCAAAGAAATTTCGAGTGGAGAAGAATTTCGAAAATTGGTTGGGTTCCATTCAATTGAAATGTATTAGAAGTGGCGCCATGGCCTTGGCCTGAAAGAAATGGACAATATCACTGATCTTAATAATCGTTAGTATTTGATTTTCAAAATTACATGATAAAAATGTATGTTTGGTTGCAATAATAAATAACGGAATCTTAAATGCACTCTGTTTGTTTGCAATTCTTTGAGGTTTATATTTTTTTGTTTTGTTGTAATATAGGTTTTAAATAATTTTTTTTCATAAATATTGTATTGAGTTATGTGGACATGATTACAAATATGATTGTAGTTGAATTTGTTTTGCTGACAATTTTATTAAAGCGGTAAAATTATATTACTTTTAGTCACTGACAAATAACATCGTTTATATTTCTCTGGTATTTTAGTGAATCGCCTTATCACTTTTAATAATTCAATGAGGTTCTACATTTTGAAGTGGTTTCCTAACCAACCCACGTCAACATATTTAGGCATTAGCCGGCCAATGGCTGAGTGCTTAGCGTTCCTGACTCCTAGACAGTTGGTCCCGGGTTCGAATCCCAGTTTGGGCATACATGTTTCTTTCGTTTCATTCTCTGTATTTCTTTGTCCTTTCTTCTGAGATGATGGATGAATGTGGTATGCCTTATAAACGGGTTTGTGGTGGGGTGACGTGGGTAATGGTACTCGCCTCCGTGACTTAGTTGACAGGTGCCCACCGGGTAACACTAAAGGAGTAGCAGTTCCCGGGCTTGTTGTAGCAAAGGGTTAATCACCCAGTTCCCGAAATTAGAAAAAAAATAGTTAGGCATCAAACTTACTTACTTTTGCACTGAAAATCAGAATTAGTCGGAAAAACTGTTGATTTTAAAAGGAAATAAAAATATTTATTGTAAAAGAAAGTGAAATAAAAATGTCTGTTTTGAAATCTATAGAAATCAAGCGTATTAATGCTAAAACTTGTTACAAATGTTTGAATCAGAAAATTTATCATAAAATTATACTTTCTTGTGATGGATTCTTAATAGATTTTGTTATAATTTAACACCACATTATACACTACCTAAAGGGTAATGCTGTTGTATAATATCTACCATTCATTTACTGCCTACTAAAAGAACTATTCTTAAGTATTCATTGGCTTCTGATGCTATTTCGTTTGGTCTGTTTGTCTTTACGTTCACAGTTTGCTCACCATGTAGTATAATTGGTCCCTGCAATTTCAATATAAATTCTCATATTCTATAAACCTCCTCACTTTGGACAGGAATCGAGTCGATAAGTTATGGAATGAACAACTGCCTTTTTTACCATGCGTTTCAAAGGAGGAAACCTGGAAAACTCTTCAAAAGTCATTCTGATTGGAGTGCATGCCAATATTAAAAATGCTGCAATGCCTTTAATTGTTCAACAACATATAGGATTGAACATGGGACATTTTCATTCTGAAGAACGGTCCTGACGCGAATCCATGTTAATCTTTTCTAAGGGATTGTTTAAATACAATCATGTAAATGCCTATAACATTTTTTGTAGTCCGCTTTTTCATTCTGGCCCCTTGTAATTTTCCCTACATTGTATATAAATTTCCATTTTATTCCCCATTCTTTAACTGCTATCTGTGCAAAAAATAAAATGAAACAGAAATTTTCCCTCAAATACTTAATAACGATTGTTGAGTTTTAACCTTACATTAATTCATAAATTAATTTCATTTAAAATGAACGATTGTTCAAGCATTTTTTTATTTAAGTAACTGAATCTAGAGCAATTTCTAGAGAGAATGTAGGGAATATTTAGGGAACATATTCCCTTAGGGTTTCCCGATGTAGCTCACATAAATTGAATGATTGAATTCAGAAATCCATTCTAGGAAATTAATCATCTGTTCATAATATATTATTTAATACTTCTCCGCTGATTAAGTCTATAGAAATGAAACTCATTATTGCATAACTAATATTTCCCTTATAATGTGCTATTACTAATTAGCTATATAATTTGAAATATTAGACTATACATTGACTTACAATTATTAATTCAGCTCTATAATATTTGTAGTAAACGTTGCACAAATTGTATTGTAATAAGACGTTTTTCGTTCACATATTGATGTCTTCAGTATTTTCTTCAGAAAATAGATTTTTTTATGAATGGAAAATGCTGAAGTATAAAATAAATATAAAAACATATATCAGCAAATGTGTGTGTACATGTACAGCTATTGTGTATTGTACCAAATATTATAATAAATAAATGCTAACAATGGCGTTTTGTGTTTACATTTTAGCTTCAGTTAAATGCTGTATGAATTGTTATAAATGGATATCAAATTATGAAGATGCCAAATTTATTCCAAAATATTTATTATTCCCTCATAGTAAAGATTGTAACATTTTATAATTGTGTGCCATAATCAAATCCATATGAATCAATTAGAGAAAAATAAATCCAATTAATATTTATGAAGATGATAAATTAATAAAGATTAAATTAATAAAAGACACTTTTTCATATGAAAAATTATATCAATATAATTATGTAAATTAGTTGGACTCAAATATGTTATTCATTAAGATAAATTATTATAAAAATTTGTTTCCCTTTTTCTATTTGGGCTGGTAGCCAGCCAAGTGGACTTGCCATCAGTTCAACTGTTCGTAGATCCGAATCCCACCTTGGGATTAAATGTTTGTAGTAGTTCAGAATCACTTTAAGTCTTAGTTTAAAGTCTATTTAGTTTTGCAACAAACGAAATCAACTCTTTGCCTGTTTCTTCCAACGTAAAGCAGCTATATATATATATATATATATATATATATATATATATATATATATAATTTCTTTCCTAATTCAATTTTGAAATATTAAGAAAGCAGTGTTGGTTCAGATGTCAAAGTCCTTAAAGGATTCATTCACCGGGTTTGACATTGGAATAGTTCATGTTCTGAGATTCTGTTCAGTTGCTCATATGTTCGATTCTCAACCCGAAAGCGGATTTTGAGGGGCTCGGGATTTTCTTTGAGCTCTAAGTCGCGATTGAATCAGGACTCATAATTTGACATTGAAAGCCGAGCAACTGTTAAAGGATTTTTATGTGATATTGAACAACAGACTGATCCCTTATTTTTGCAATTTCAATGCATGGAATTAAATAAATGTTTCATTATTTGTTACAGGTTTGGATATAAGAGTTAAAAATAATAAGTTATATACATATAAATATCATTGGTGTTGTGGTATTCAGGTATTTTCATACTCACATCTACGGAAAGAGGGTTCGATACTTCGCCTTGCCAAAAGACATCGAGCCTACCCTGTAGTTCCTGAAATTTTGTTCAGGCATTGAATATCATGGAACTCTTAAAATTAATATTATTTTTATCCAAGTATAGAATTGCAACAAATAGAAATATACAGGCATTGTGAATATCATAAAAATTCTTATCATTATTATTTTTAACCAAATATACAACAGCAACAATTAGAAAGCACTTGTCATTGGTATATTCAGAATGGAAATTTTGTACAAGCATTGAATATCATAGAACTCTTAAACATCAGGATTACTTTTAATTAAGTATAGAATTGCAACAAATAGAAAGCAACTATCATTGATACATTCATGATTGAAATTTTGTACGGGTATTGAATATTATAAGAACTATTTAATAATCATGATTATTTTTAATCAAATGTACAATTGCAACAATTTGAAAGAAATTGTTATTGGCATATTCATAAAATTGACTAACGAAAGAATTGCTTTCTTATTATTTCGCACGACTATGAAAGATTACTTGGAAAAATCTTATTTCCATGATTAAAATAATCGAATTTGATACACTACAACAAAGTCCATCTTACTAAAAGAATTGTTAACCGTTGATATAAAAATTTTATAAGTTTAATGTTCCTTCCCACTGAAGTAGCGAGACATTTTATGAGGGCTTGCCAACTCAGGTGTCGATTTTGTCCCTCAATTATGCTTCTATAATAAGACAGGAGGTAATACAAGTAATAAGACAGTTGATAATATTTTCGGTTAGTTGAAATAGGTCATAAACATAATATGTAAAATAAAACACTCTTTAAAGGGATCAGGCCGGCCGATGGCTGAGAGATTAGTGCTCCTGACTCCTAGGCTATCAGTCCAGGGTTCGGATTCCGGTTTGGGCGTGGGCGCATTTCCTTTATCTCTATGTTTCTTTGCCCTTTTTAATTCTAAGATGATGGATGAATGCGGCCCACCCCCTATAAACGGATTTGTGGTGATGTGACGTACGTAATATCACTCGCCTCCGTGGCTTGGTTCCACTGGGTAAGACTAAATGAATAGCAGTTTCTTGCCTTGTTGTGGGTCAATCACCCAGTGCCCGCTATTGGGAAAAAATAAAATAAATAAATAAAGTGACGTACACATGATTTCAACTGTAACGATAGAAACAACCACTTTATGAATAAAAAATGCTTAAATCGTCTTTGCCGATTTAAGATAGACATGAATTGGATGCTATGATTTACATTCGAATTATGATTTACATTTTGCTTGCATAAACAATCAAACATTATTATTGAATGTGCTTTACATGGTGCATGAAATAAATGATCTTTACTTAATGATTCAGAAGTATTTATTTTTTAATAGCGGTGTCAAGAGAGACAAATCTCCAATAATATATAAAATAACCAATCCCACTAAGATATCGGCCAACATTTTCTTTCCAACTGCTCATTGAAGAGCTCATCCCACTGACACATTGACTTGTTTTTAATGGGTCAAATTTATAAACTTTTAAACTGAAGGTTTATTACACTAAATTTTATAAATTTAAATTATAATAGTTGCTGATATATATTATTTGAAGAGTTTATTTTTTTTACAAATATTTCCATTACAATATGTTAAAATTATAGTTTCTCAAAATTATACGGTTTAAATTTTTAAATTCTTAACATTTTTATTTTTTCAAAGAATAGAAGACGAAAACTTTGTAACTCAAAATAAATAGTTATTCTTTATAAAATATAACAATAGTTTTTATAGTTATGAAGGTAACAGAATTATATATTACAGTTAATATGAGATTTCTCCTATTTTGTAGAATTTTTGGCCTAAATTATAATTATGAATTGATATAGAATAAAAAATTCTTTTTAAAATTTGCAACATTTAAATCGTCCTTGCCGATTTAAACTAACCATGAAAGGATGCTATGATTTATTTATTGCTTGTATAAGCAATCCAATATTCATATTTAATGTGCTTTACATGCCACATGAAATAAATTTATCTTTACTGAATGATTAATAAGTATTTATTTTTAATAGCGGTATCAAGAGAGACAAATCTCCAATAATATATGAAATAACCCATCCCACTAAGATATTGGCCAACATTTTCTTTCCAACTGCCCACTGAAGAGCTCATCCCACTGACACATTGACTTGTTTTGGATGGGTGGACAAAATTGTATATTCAACATTATGGGTGAAAACGATTATTTGTTCAACTCACAGTTAAAGTAAAATAAAGTGACGTTCACATGATCTCAACTGTAACGAAAGAAACAACCACTGTATAGTTAATAAATAAAAGGATCAGATGTCTATAATTTTAATTTTTAAAGTAAAAACTTAAATTGATGTTCTATTTTTCCAGTTTTCTTGCTACTTTTATATTTAGTAATTTAAAATCTTGTAATTGATTGACAAGGTCGAAACACAATTCACCTCGTTCAATATTTAATGAATCCCTTCAAAATGCTAAAAATTTAACGACCGAAATCGTTCGCTTATGTCATATGAACATCACTATCCAAATCATCTCCAGGCGACGTTTGCTCATTAAAATCAGGAAGAACAAGGGACGGTATAAAAAGAAAACACTTATCTATTTCTTGACCTCGTCCTCCCGCAAGATTCACTGAATCAAATCAGCAACTTTCCCCTTCACTATCTCAACAGTCGCTCCTGAAGACAAGTGCAAGGACGGTATTCGACGTTAATTAAATTTGGAACACCCTTCGAACTCCGGTGTGTGGCGAGATAGGCAGCTTAGTCCTCCCCCCCCCTTGCCCATCTTGTTGCGTTCGATTTAGTTGCGCGCGTGGAGCACCCTTCCGAGTGCAGTGCTTTGTTCCTTGAAGTAGCGTAATCGATGTAGTTCACAACGCTTACCCTTCCTTCAATCTATTTTCGTTCTATTGTTGAAGACTTTATGGACATCGTTTTCATTATTACTTAGTTTAAGGATATTAAACAGATTTTCGTTAACAAATAAAACACTATTATTATTATTATTATTATTATTTTGATAATTTTTTTCTGAATTTAAAAAATCTAAAAATACTGAAATTACTTTTGAAAATTAGTAATATTGAAAAATTAGTTTAAAGTATCGTATAAAATTGTTATACTTAATATTAATTTATTCTTATAAAACATACCACATTTTCCAAAACAGATGACTGTAATTTCAAAATTATTTACCCTGAGAAATTATTAAAAAGTACTCAATACTGAAATTGTTTTGAAAATTATTAACATTGAAAAGCATTAAAATATCGTATAAAATTTGTATTAATGATTTTTCTGTATATCATACCCCAGTTTTCCCGACAGGCGACTTTAATTTCAAAATTATTTACGCTGTTAAATTATTAATTAACTCAATACTGAAATTGTTTTGAAAATTATTATTATTGAAAAGTATTAAAATATCGTATAAAATTTTTACACTAAATATAAATTTATTCTTATAAAACATACACATTATCACCGATGAACGACTATAATTTTAAAATTATTTACGCTGTGAAATTATTTTGAAAATTATTACATTAAAAAGTATAAATAATTGTATAAAATTTGTATACCTAATATTAAATTTATTGTATAACATACCACAGTTTTCCCGACGGACGACTTGAATTTCAAATTTATTTACCCTGTGAAATTATTAAAAAGTACTCAATACTGAAAAGTATTAATATTACTAAGTATTAAAGTATGGAATAAAATTTGTATATTTAATATTAATTTCTTCTATATATCATACCACAGTTTTCCCGACGGACGACTTTTATTTCAAAATTATTTACGCTGTGATTTAAGGCACGATTTTTTCTGGATTTATTATCATTATATTTCCTGAAAAATTTTTATATATTAACCGATAGGTATTTTCATACATTTCTGTATGGTTCAAGTCTTAAAAAGCGATGTAATAATAGTCAAATTTTTAACAATACCTTGTTGAAATAGTTACAAAAAAAGATGTATAAATTAATTGTACAATGTGTAGCATTAAGTAGCACATTATGCTACTTAATGCTAGACTAAGGACCTATTTTTTAAAAAAACTTTTTCATAAAAAACTGAACTCTGTTGCATGACAATAGATTAAGAATACATTTTTATAAAGATTTTCTGTTCGGAAAAAGTTTATATAATTTTAGAGTTAATATAATTATATAAAAATATAAAAAGACATGTAGTAATGTATCATTAGGTAAAAATTTACGGTTACCCTTGGCAACTTTTTCAAAATCTTGCCATTTTCCATAAGCGAGATCTAAAAAAAAAAAAAAAATATTATTTGTGCAAAAAAAAATGGGTTGCCAGAAAGTGTTATTTATCGCCAAATATGGAAAGATTGCACCAAGGGTGACCGCACAGTAAATTTGATATTTAGCATGATATAGTATTTAAAATGAATTGTTACAAATCTTAAATATTTTAAAGTTCTTTGCTTGAAAAATGTGCTGTGAACGTTATTTTATAACACTAGAGATTTTGTATTATTTGTTATAAAATTTATGTTAAAAAATAAAATGTTGTTATATAACTTTATTAAATTCTTTAAATATGTATACATTTTTCAAGAACAAATTTCTTTAAATATGTATACATTTTTCAAGAACAAATTTCTTTAAAAAAAAAAACCCGAATATTGTTTCAAAGTACTAGATTAAGTATCAATTTTTTTCGGCTTGAGAAATATTGACTAGAATTTCTAATCTTAGATTAACTACAAATATTTTAGGCTTTTGTTCTGAAAAAAAAAAAAGTGAATGGTTTTATATTTCTCTAGACCCAACAGTATGATTTTCTAAATATATTTATGCTCTGTCAATTTATAGCAAATTTAATTTGGGTTTATACAAAAGGGTATTTAGGCTTTATTGTTTAGAAAATTACAGCATTATGTACTTATAAAATGGTATTGATTATTTAAGAACTTTTACAAATTTCATATAAACGTCATTTTTTTATACTAATTTTCTAGAGTTCAGAAACTGAAGTCAAATTTAAAGATAAATAGATGGAATCAAATGAAATTATTTCGTTTACAATTTAATAAATAAAAATGAAGTTTATAAAAAAAATAGTTATTTTGATCAGTAAAATGTCAAATATGAATTTAATTCTCTTAAAAAAATTTATAAATATTTCAGTGTATAATTAAACTTTATTTTCTTTTAAAAAATGATAAGTTATGATAATTTTTGTTTTTACTGCATGTTTGTTTCACTCAAGCATAACAGCGTTATTGTTTGTAAATAAATTATAATATAATTACATATACAAAATATTAAAGTATGATTCCGTTGATAAATTAGATAATTACTTTTCATTATTATTCATACATTTTGCTGAATTCATGTTAATAATAGAGCTACAGCTTGCATAAAAGCGAAGAGCTTACAATAGTTTAAATTCACCAGTTTTATCGAAACAAGATTTCTACAATGTATTTTTGGTTGGTATAGTTCAGAAATCTGAATTCTAAAATATATGCTGACAAAATAATACTATATTCCATTTTTTTTCTATTTTAGGCCGAGATAATTCCATTTTTCCATTCCTTTCCATTTCATTTTCCATTTCTTATTGGAACACAAAGAGAGGAAACAGTTTCCATCGAACCATCTGAAATGAAATTTCAAACAAATCCAGGGAACTGGCAAACATTTTATTCTTCTTTTTTTTTCCTGGATTACCACAATTTTCTGAAAAAAAGGGAACATTCGTACATTGTTTCGAATTTCTAAACGCTTAGCTTTTGATCTCTCTATTTGAAAACAGTCGGATAATTTTTTTCCACGTAACTTGGACATGAAGTTGTAAAATATTTCGATTTTATTGTTAATATTTCTTTCGCAGTTCTAAATATACTTCGGAAATCTTTTCTCGAAATCTTTTTGTTTGAGTTTTTTTCGTCTTTTTGTTCAAATTTGGGCAGAAAAGTGATATGGAAAGAGTTTTAAATGAAAGCAGCGAAATAATTTTTCACTCGCTGTTGACAAAGAGAAATGTAGTGTTAACTTATAAAAAACTTCAGCTGAAAGTTTTTCTTTATTACTTTTTATATAAAATAGAATGACTTTTTGCTTAGAGAAAAAAAAGACTATTTTGGCTTCAACTTCCTTCTTCTTTCAGAAATAATGAGACACATATAGTAAGAGATTGTGATGTAAAAATATCTTAAGGGATCAATTATTCGTGTTCCATTTTCCTCATCGCCATTTTTCTGAGATTTAAAGTCTTCTAAAAGAGGGGCTTTATGACATTCAATCTTTTTTTTTAATTTAAAAAATATGATGTGTCACGATAAAGCAACATTGAAGGAAAAATAACGTTTTAATAATATGTATATGGAATAAAAATTCTATTGCTAGGTGAAATTTTACACTGAATACAGAATTCTTTCACCTAAAAATCATAATGACTTAGGGGCTAACAAAACTATTCTAAGTAATAAATTCGAAATTCTATATTCGAATATATATTCTACATTCGAGTATTATTAGAGTATATATCGATATTATTAAGTACAGTATTCGGAGGTATATTCTATATTCGAATTCTAAATTCTAAATATATATTATCTTAAGTTGCTTATCTTGCTGTTTTTGCTATTCTATACTATTCATTTAAAAACATCTTATAATTTTTAATAATGTTCGAATGACGAAATCGCTACTTTCGAAATCGATGGATGTCAAACATTTGATTTTCAGGATTCGAGAAACACTTCTTTTTCCTCTCGAATTACCATGGCCAATTTCAATTTTTCATACTCTGGAAATAAAATGATTATATCAACATTTATATTAAATAATTTTAAGATCATATTTAAATGTTAAATATATTGCTGTATAAACTTCTAACAATATTGATTTAAATATTGCTAGATGATAGATTTCTTCTGACAGAACTTCTTCTCCCGACTTTCAACAAGTGCTTTCTATTGTCCCCATTGTCTGTTATTAATTGTGCTTTATCACTTTTTTCAAATATCATCTAGATATTGGAAATTATTCTGGAGTTATTTTTTCCAATGCTAGATGATGGGAAGTTTCCGTTTCCAGCAGGTACTTGTTTGATACCTTAGCCCTGTAAAAATCCTCTTACTCAAAGAATCCATGTTTTTTTGACTGTTACTACATTCAAAATTCGTCTGGCGATGTGATAGGGAAACTATGTGACCAGTTCCAGATAATATGTCGACCTCCTTACTTGGCTATAATTTAAAGTTACATTGTGTTTGATTGCGTTTAATTCTTTAAGGTGGAAGCATATACAATAGTAGAAATGAATTTGGGAAAAAAATCTCAATAATTAAATTTGAATAAAATATCTCCAATTAATATAAATCTAATAAATGGACTAAAGAAAAATAGGCTGTATATGTCGGGGGTATGTAGAATTCACTTTGTATTTGGAGAAATTTGAATAGAATTATTTAACATCTGTTTAGATTTTAACAACAAATATTGAAGTTGTTGTTGAACACCATTGATATTATCGAAGCTAAATCAAGTGCATGAAATTGCGCCCCCCTGAAGAAATCCAAAACTAAAAGTGGATTGTCATCAAGGTCCAGACAAGCAAGAATGCGTTCAGAAGAAGCCATAAAACACTTGGGGCATTCTTCAAATGGCTCAGAGAGGTTCATAATTTTAAAGTGTCCTCTGAGAAAGCGAGGCAAGAAACCCCCAGGTGACTGCTCTTATACCAGTGATGGTTTTAAACTGGTTCTTAGCTCTCGAAGAAATTTCCAAGTTGGTAAGAGGTGCAGTGGCATCACCAGTCCCCCTCCCTTGTGTCAGCAATCTCATAACCCTCGATGTCAACATGAAAGGGAATCCACTGAAGATAGATCTGATGAGACAGGGAAAGGTATTTTGAGACTTTGAGTACATTAACTGTCACACTATCCCTCACTCTATGCCAGTTAGCCAAGTGTTGGATTGAACTATCTGTCAAGATAAAAAATATTGAAGTAAATAAAAGTATTAATAATGAACTTTATAAGAATATAACGGTTGCTTAAAAATGAATTACAGATTTGTCTTTTTTTACTTTGAAGGAATATATATTTTCAATGATAAACACCTTAATGAATTAAGATTGCATATATTTAAATTGCATATATTTTAATAAATTTAATAAACACATTTTTATATTTTTGCATTTTTAAGTTGTATAATGTTCAAACTATGGAAAATAATTTCGCAGATTATGTAACATTTTCTTATTACATTTTTTAAATATTATATTACAGTTTCAAAAGATCTTTTTTATTTCCTTATTTTGAAATAAAAAAATAAACCTGATACTCATTATATCGAATTATTATGAAAGCTGTTAAATTAAAAGATATATTTACTCTTTCGAAAGATGAGATAACATGAATGCTCTGGAGTTTTCAGTTAATTGAAAGCGAATATTTTAATTTTTTGCTAAAAACTAAATACACAATTTACGCAATTGAAAAAAAAATAATTTCAATTGATACCATGATTATTTTCTTGATTCTTTTGGTATTAAAATGAAATAGGAAAGATTAAACTATTAAAAAGTTTTAATTAAATGTAAATCTTTTAACACTGAAATGAATTAATTTTAAGTGCGATTTTGTATTAAATAGATCGGCCTAGTTATAATGGAAAAAATTGTAAACTGAGATGTAAAATACTATTTTCAGTGATTATAAATATTTTATGTAAATAATATTTACAACATAAAAATCTAGAATTAAGAATCCTATTCATCCTAATCCTGACTGTATTGAAAAGTTCTATTGAAGCAAAAAATAAATATTATTATTAATATTTTTTGTTAATAGTAATATTTATTTTTGTAATTTTTATATTTCCTTATATATATAAAACTAGCTTATACTTTTCATTAATATGGAACGATATGTAGAGGCCAATTATATATATTTCAAAATCTTTATTTTGATAAACTGTTCTTTAAAATTTTAAAACATTTTATTAAATGGAATGTCGTCATATAAAGGTAGATTTGCATTTATATAGTGTCATCATACAATAAATAAGTTTTCTTTTTTTATCGAGTGTTTATGGGGTGCTCTAGTCCACTTTTTCAATTGAACCATAATTTAGTTGGGAACCGATTTCCTCAGTGCACACATGTCATAGGCACCAGTTTATACTATGGGTAGGCAATCAATCATAAAAGGAAAGATCAAAGAGAGAAATCACATACATGCCCGAACCAGGAACCTTTCTATCCGCAGCCAGACAGGCTGACCACTAGACAATGACTTATTTTAAGAAATATCTGCAATACTTATTTTTTGATGCGTAACAAATATATGTATCTGTTTTTTATAACATTCAAATTTTTTTGTAATATAATGAACCTAATATAATTTTTTTTAAACTTGAAAAAAAAATCATTGCTTCATATAATTCTATCAAATAGATCCGCTCTTGGCAGAAAATAATTCCTGCCTTTAAGAATGTCTATCTATTATTGGAAATAAAAAGTAATTTATGTTTGCAAAATTATTCCTTAATTTATGATTATATTTAATGTAAATTAATTTCGTTTTTTATTAAAAAATTTGTTTATTATTTAATGTTGAATGTTGTGAGTATAATATAATTGAAATCTAGTTGATGTTTAAATATAAGTATCTTTCGCTCTATTGGCTCCTTCTTTTGACACAACTGATTTTTATTTGAAAGAAAGAAACTAAAGTTTGTTTTAGAAGATGTAATTCCTCATTCAGAAGCATTAAAAGAAAATAGCACTTCATTGCTAGAAATGCTCAAGTGCATTTTAAATTAAGCAAATATTGTATTTTGATAGTGTCAGATTCGTTTCAGCTCGCAAAATAAAATTTACTTCAATTTTCTTCCATTTATCGAGGAAGAATAAGAATTTCTTTGAATATTTTACGAGGATATGTGCGGAATTTGATTTAATCGTGACTCTTTTTCCTTATGAAAATATTTGTAGATAAATTACTAAAAATATGACTCCATGAATACATTTTCTGTGAAATAAAAATAATAAAATTGAATTCTGTCATCTGCATGGAATCCTGTAAGTGTGTGTTTATAGAAGGGAAAAAGTCAAAGATTCGTCCTTTAATTTTTCCAGTTCTGGATTATTTTACTAGAATAAATATTTAAATTTGTTCTTTAGAAAGATGTGCTTAAAATTCATATTTTCTGACTGACTTTACTTTATTCATCTAATTTTCATAGTTTTTTTTTATTATTTATTTGTTTCTTGAATTTTGCTAAGAGCTTGGAAATTTGAAAGTTTGCTATGAAATTAAAACATGTGTGAATTTATATTTATACATGTGTAAATCGCCCTATGCTTCAACTGAATTCTATTTGTTTTCTAAATAAGTACTTCAAATCTTAAATCTGTAGTGTAACATAACTTTATTTCATGTAAATACTTTATTTATATTTTATTATTCAGTTTCAATGTATCATTTTTATTAAATCTGAAATATGTATTAGTTTTTATGCAAAATTCTACATTTAATCATAACAGATTTTTCTCTTTAAATTGCGCTTATAATATTATTCAATATTTCATTTCTTTTTAGCTCTATTGAGCATACGTTTAATTTCTATGTTTTAATTTTAATGCCATACGTATCGTACTTTCTTTAATAAAACAGGGCTTCTAGGTAACTACTAATTTTACATCGGTTTTAATTTAAACCACTATCTTTCAGTCTTTGATGACAGCATTGCCTGCAGCGCCCATCTCGGCAAGCGGAGAATTTTTGAAATTTTTTGTCGAAAAAATATTTATTGTTCATAAACTAGCACCATGTTAATAACCTTAAGTGAATAATTTTCTTTTCAATGTAACTTTTAGGTTTAAACTTTAGTTGTTGAATCAAGCATTTTTACCATTACTAGATGGATTTTTATGAACATTGTCATGTTTCCTGATTTTCGGTCAGAATTGAATTCTGGCAGAATTCAAACCTATTGCATAAGCTGCTGCATTCGACTGTGATTCGACCCAATCCTTTTGATGGCGAGGGTTAATCACTTTTGATGGGGGAAACTTTCCTTATTTACATGGACTTCAATCCCAATCAACTCATCCTCTCTGGATGAGTTGATGGCCGATGCCATTCTTGGATGAAGAAGGATCATAATCGAGTGCCTGCTACCAAAACACAAAACCATTCATTATGGTTTCCGAGGCTGGAGGGTGAGTAGCTGGGGCTCTCCTTGCAGCACGCTTCTTGTTGACCTAAATCTTTCTCCTGGTTAATTTGTCACCGCGGCAGAGACAATCTCTCACTCCGCTCCCCCCGCTCTCTTGACCCACCGACCAAGACATCCATCTTTGGTGGAGAATCTTTTGTTCTGCTTTCTGGGCGCGAGAAACATGGTCCCAGGCAGATTTTCTGATTTTTGTTTGGCTTTTCCAGACATGGATTTTGCCATCTTCCTTCTCAGAACACGGCATTTTTTTTTTTTCTGTTACGGTTACAATTACCTTGGACTTTAAGAATTAAATAAATTCTCCGTATATTTTCTGAGAATAAATATTCTATTTTAAATAAATTTAATCTTCCTCAGTCTTATATCCAACTATACACTAATAAAAACACTTCTTGTGAAATCAATAGCAGGTTCTGATCAAAAAAAGTAGCAAAGGTTAATTTTACGTTTCCTTAAATTATATTACTAAAATTTTCCAATTCATTTAAAATTTTCTGGGTTATTTTTCAATAATCCGTGAGTTTCATTCCTATTTTGGACTTGTTTAGTGATTCAGAATATTATTTAAACTGCAATTCCTGATGGAATATATGAACATAACACCAGGAATATACCATCGATTTTTTTACAAAATATGGGGCAATATATTGTAAAAAAATCGATATTTCTTATCATTTCCAGCAACGTAATTAATATTGGTAATTCAATATTAAACTTTACATAGTTATTATGGAAATTCACAATAGTGGAGCTGCACGGTAAGATGAGAAAGAAGAAAACAATTTATATTTTGTTATCTCTTTTTTTTATTTTAGACCAAAGTTTTTAATTTCGTGAACGATTTTGCATTATTGTGTGTACGATGTGTTAGAAATGTAATAAGATTAGCTTCTTACGTAACGTTAATGACTTTGAGAATTAAGTTTCGCATTAAAATACCTATACAAAATGGATTATTAATTTTAAATTGCATTTTTTTGTTATATTTTGTTATTGAATAATAACATGAAAATGGAAAACTTTGGTCTAAAATAAAAATAAGGAATAACAAAATGTAATTAAATTTCTTCTTCCTCATCTTACCATTTAGTTCCGATTAATTATGAGAATTCCATATTAATTATGTGGCATTTAATATTGAATTACCAATAATAATTAAGTGGTTAGAAGTGATAAGAAATAGAATCGATTTTTTATTTTGCCATATCATTTTAAGACATTTAACTTTTCACACAGTGTAGAGTGGATTGACTAACACTTGTGATAACCTGTTTCCATAGCAAGACATTTTACTAACATTGGGCCGTATAAGTATGTCGCAAGCAACCAAACTCGGATAACTTTCAAGCACCAAACCCAACAGACGATATCGTGAGATAATTTTCGCTAGGAATATTATGCTCTGAAGTGTGCTATTCTACCATGAAGATCTCAACTCAACTTGTTAAAATCCTACTGTAACCGTAATTGATTAGAAAAAAAGCATTTTCCATTTAGCTATTGAAAATTCGCTTTTTGTTCATTGTATAACTTGGTGCTCTTTTGAATCGTAGGTCTTGGTTGAGTTAGTCCTTTGTGAGAAAGGTAAACTTTGAGGAATATAAATCAACAAAATCTTCTATTATTCAACTTTTATCTCATAGTTTAAATTTAATATCATGTATGCAACTTTACTCATTCTCATTTAACGAAAAATCAGTTGGCTAATTCGCTTAACAATATATGGGTACTTTTTGCGCAATAAATTTATTTGATTTGAATGTTCTCTTTAAAGCAATATATAAACATTCAGAAGCAATATATAAAGATTCATATTCAAAATGGGAATCAATGCTGCTGCTTGAGGGGGGGGGACTTCGCCCCCCCCCTCAAGCAGCAGCATTTTAAAGGCCGAAGAATTAACCATTCACCAATCAATTCCACACTAGAACCAGAACCGTAGGTAATGGAATAAAAAATTTTAAAAACCGTTTGTCACAGTTGAAATTTGTTGTGCTACCTTCTGTTAAATTTTGGAGATGGTAGGTTAAAAAACAGGGATATTTCTTGTGTCAAGAAAAGAATTGGTACGGTATTAAATCAAGCCAATGATCAATGATAATAAAAGGCTTATGCACGTTATGAAATTTATATTTGCCAACAATCGTTGACTTATGATTACCAAGTTATAAGCCGACGAGACACTTAACTATTATTCAAGATAAAGAGATGATTGTTCAAATCTTATGACTTTGGTTTTGACACGACCTAGAGATGAAACCTATTAGGTATTTGTGAATCTACTTAATTATGTTTTCAAAAAGACTTTTTAAATTGTGGTATAAGTTGAATACTTGCAAGAAAGAAAAACATGAAAAACAACTAAGCTCCAATCTTTACATATATGGTGGAAGAAAAATCGACAATGGCCGCGGTGGCCATTGTCGATTTGGTTAGGGCGTCGTTCTCGTTACCAAAAGGTGGTGAGTTCGAATCCCGGCTTCGCCGAATATCCGTCGTGTTTACTACTGGGTTCACTATCGTGTTCACGCGACTGGGGCACGTTAAATCCGTCGGGTCGCAATGTCCTCCATGTTCCCATAACAAATTAATACCTTTGGGGGTGGTTGGAGCCAGGCTTTGGGTCTTCACTGGTTTCAATCTCTAAATTGGAAGTATCAGGTGGTGCTGCCATCTAAGAGCCAAAAGTCGTACTTCCACCTTCGAATGAGGGTGCTTTATTTAAAAAAACGGAAGACGCTCCCTCTCTGACTTCATTCGCCTAGTCTCTGTGACGGGCGGGCTTGGCGTAACCAAGTGTCATTAACAACAACAAAATCGACTGCAGAATTCATTTTTCTTTGTTTAACAATACTGGTATGGGATCCAGAATCTATCCGTCCGAAATTAATAGTTTTATTTCTAAATCATGGAGTGGCATAACCACCTAGCTTGGAAGAAAAAAGTTGTTAGAACTGAACTTAATAAAAAGAAAAAAATACAACAAAATATTTCGATACAAATATTATTAATGCTAAGCAAAACTACTCAAACAGAAAATAAATTTTCCCGTTCATGACCGAATTCCAGCAGCACATTCTTGACTTCGTCTTTTGTTAACAATTTAAAAAATAGTTATAGTACCATGTACAAATTCATCCTAAACTACTATTTAAAAGAAACAATACATTTTTATGCGTATAGAATGTATCTTGAAGAAAGTTCTTCTGTGTAAGCAAAAATCTAACAACCCCTTCATTTATAACGAAAGAGTGAACTTGCAATTGAAGTTTAAAAGACTGATTTCAACGAAAAGGATTACTGTCTCCCAATATTTCCTTTTGCGTTTCCTAATCTCAAAGGAAGAAGACGTGTCAGCGGAAATAAGAACTTTCCGAAACTTGCAACACAAAGGGTTTCTGTAATTTCTTGTCATCATTATATACACATTTCCAGTCTTTTGATCCGGAAATGAATTTCTTTTCCCTCATGATTTGAGCCCTGGTTTCTGTTTTTGCTCAATTGTTGGAAAGATTCGAAATCACTCATCAAGATTTATGCGTGGAGAAATTTTTCATCAACAGTGTGGAGCGGTGGAGATTAATAAATTCTTGGCGATGCCATTGATATCGGAGACGTAAATTGATGAAGAGGCAGCATTTCTCTTTTGAAGAACCATTTTTTGAAAAATAACTTCCTTTATTTATTTTTTTTAATTTTATGACAAATTTGTTAGTTTATCTACTTGTGTAGTCTCAGCTTTCTAGGCTGCTGGAATTTTTTTTTATTTTTTGATAATGCATCGTCCGAAACCCAACAATTGAAAGGGGAAATAGTCTAGCGGGGAAAAACATTGCTATTCTAAATTTGATTCTACTCTTCCAAAAATTATTCGTAATAATTTAAATGAATCAGCAAGGAGGTATTTAAAGAAGAGCATTAGTTGTAAATTTTTACATACTATTTATTTTATTTTTGCCATTAAATTACATTAATTCGTGTAACTCTTTAATTTCAAAATTTAATATTTTTCAAATAAATGGGAATTACTGCAGTGTTTATCAAATTCTAAATAAATGATTATTTTTTAATCCTTTTTTACTGAAGTTTAACATTTCTGTATCATTGCACAATTAGAAAATAAAAATGGATATTCACTTTTCAATTTCTCAAGTATTTTCATCCATGAAATTTTAATTATATCTGAAAAGTAAAATATATTGCTGAATTATATTCTTAAAAATTATAGATATATTAAAGTATATATATATACAGAGGAAGAGGGAGAGAAGTATATATAGCATATTTAAAGAGAAAAATGAATTATGATGATAGTACTCCGTAATGGTATAACTCTTGAAGGCGTGCTTATACTGGGTAATTAATGGTCTGATTATTCACTAACAATGCATGGGAACAGTTAATGGGTATAACAGCTTAAGCATATCATGGTAATATTTAATCGCTCCTCAACATATTGTGGCACGGGGTTACTCTAATCCCGTGCGAAATACCCATGTATCTCACTGACATTACCATCAATCAAGCTGAATCAAGTTAACTGCAACTGTCACTGTCGACTTGCCTCAAATATATATTCAATTCAAGATTTACTGATTCAAACAGTTACTAATAATAAGTGAAGTGTTGGGATGGCCTGGTTCAGGAGGACAGATTTTTTAATACCTAAAAGATGGTGAGTTGATGCGGGGTATTCCTAAAACGATTTCTGGGCTGATAGGGTTTATGACATAGTAATACTAGACAGTTAATAATGGTAGTAGTAATGAATTGATACGGGGTTTTCCTAAAGAATCATCGGGCTGATAGAGTTCATTAAATAATAATACTAGACTGTTAATAATAATAGTAGTAATGAGTTGATTTGGAGTATTCCTAAAAAGGTCTCTGGGTTGATAGGGTTTATGACAAAGTAATGATATAGTTGGTGATCTTGTGGATAAGTTCCTTTGACACTCATGATTCAAAATTCGTCATAAATAAAAAAATGTAAGGATTGAAATATAATTGATATCCAATTTCTGAATTTCTCCGTGCGGCTAATAGTTCCAAGATTCAAACAACAAACAGTTCTAACACAATACGAATGCAAAAACGAATCCTCGAAAGAATACTTCAACAAATGATTCTAATGAGCAATTATCCCTTTCATCATCCAGGACTCAATTAGAATTACTTTTGCTTGTCCACGACGGTTAATGAGATGAAAAATTGCTTTTTATTTCATCGGCCATCTCATTAAATCAAAAACGCGGTTCTAAGCAAAAAAGAAAAAAAAAAATGTCTCTTCCGCGTGCTCGATATTTCTGGTCTAAATTAATTCGGAGCCCCGTTCCTTGCTGGCTAAAATTCGGGAAAATTAGTTTTCTCCGAACAAATAAATCAAAAGAGGGAACGTACCTTTCGGATATATCCTATTTCAGCACACGTTTATGAGGCTTGATAAATGGAATTAGCCGTATATTCTCGTGAGATAATTTTCACTCGTTTTGTTGATCTTAGTTTTGCTGTGGAATTATTCTCAGGTATGTGAACGCGATATCTACGTTTAATTAAATTCGATGAGGGGGAATTTAATTACGGAATTTCTCTAAAGAAAACCTCTCGGGTATTTACAGATTTATATAATTATTTCTGAAGTCTGATTTAAGCCCGTGTCTTAACACCTTGATTAAACATTCAGTTGTAGATTTGTGATGAAAATTCATACACATATATGATTTAATAATTTATTTTTATATTATCATTAGAAATACGCAAATAAATTTAAAATGATCCTCTTGATAAGCAAAATTAAATAACTCTTAGAAAACTAAAACAGGATTTTTCATTTTAAATTTAATTTTTTAAAAATAATAAATTAATTATTTACTGCATCGCGAAATAAATTATTTTAATAACGTTCAAATAACCCTTCTTTGATAAGAACAATTCAAGATAATGTTTTAATGTATTGAATCTCACATGGACAGACATACGTGTTGCAGTTCCTGATCTATACCTTAGGTTATATGATATTGTTCCACCTATTTGTGACAGAATACATCTAGTTATGACAGAATTCGAAAATCGAATTCTGTCACAACTAGATGTCTAGAGTCGAATTCCACGAATTTTGAAAAACAAGACTGCAGTTTTGCATTTCAGTAGACCTCCAATCTTCGATGTTGCAAAGTTAACAGAAATAAAATAATAATAATAATTAAAAAAAAATTTCGACAACATTTGTAGAATTTTTATTATGGAAAATGATTTGTCATAAATATTTATAAAAATAGATTTTTCCTAAAAATTCGAAGCAAGCTTAGGTTGAATCTTACATAAATAGACATAATGCAATATCAGTTTTCCTATCATTTGAAAAGTTAGCTTTCTGATTTGCAATATAACCTCATATTAGTTCAATTGACCTGAATAATTATTGTGGTTAGTCGTCCACTTTAAATTGTACACCCTGATTGATACAGTACAAGAAGCAGTCGTATAAGGAAAATCAAATTATAAAACTTGAATTTTTAATTCTTCATGAGAAATCCTTAGAAATTTTTTTAATTATTGATCAATGTAATTTGTGATCTGTTGTTGTTGTTGTCGTGTGCCAGCCAGGCTGGAAACATGGGGTGTGCTGCTCCACTTTTTCAGCTGAACTATATTTGGTGTGGAGTCCGACTTCCTCAGTACACACATGCCATAGGTACCCATTTATAGGGTAGGCAATTTGTGATCTAATATAGATATATAAAATTACCATATTATATTTTAAAAGAGACTGTGCTAGTCTGATTATTTAGGGCGTTTGATCTTTGTTATCAGGAAGTAGTGGGTTCGAATCCCGACTCTACCGAAGCTCTGTCGTATTTGCTAATGGCTGCTGGAGCAATATAAGGGAATTAAAATTTCTACAACTGAATATCAATAAAGTATACCTAGATATCTTTACGTTTTATACAGAAAAAGGACTTCTTATTGTAATTACTGGAGTTATTTCAGCTCAGTGGGGCAAAGGCATCACTTTTATGACTGAAAGTTTGCGGATTCGATGCACGAAAAACTATCGGGAGGATAATACATGTGCCAACGTAGACATGCTCCACGTTTTTTTCTTCCTAAAAGGCTTTCCACAGTTAGTTCATTGGCAATTTAAATGGTTTGGTTTTTTTCTCAAGAAGAATAACTGAATAAAAACTTATATTGCTTAAAATAAATTCCAAAGCCATACATGCATCCAACAGTGAAGTAGGATCGAACACATGAACTACTAAACCATATGACAGAAAGTTAGTCATTCGACTGCCAGCTTGTCCAAGTTGTATGAAGGAAAATTGGAAAACGTTCGAGTGCCTATTCTAAAAATTAGGCAAACTGAAACATGTATTTATTGTAGAAACATGTATTTATTGTACCATTCAGTAATAGAATCCAGACTTGAATCATTCGATTTCAAAGAGACATTCATACATCATCAATCAGACCACATTCATACATCATCTCAGGAGAAAAGAGAAAGAAAACATGTCGTAACCGGGCTTAGAGCCCATGACCAACAGCCTAGGAGTCAGGAACGCTAACCACTCAGACACCAATCGGCATTTTTTTTATCTATAAATACAAGTTATTATTTATGATACGTTCACATAATAGTCGAGACGTGTTGGTTGTTCAAATGTCTTAGGGCAGAATTCAGCGGTCAATTTCATATCGTAATATCAAAAATCGAGGGAAAGAGTCGAACTCCAGAAATGATGAACTAAAGATATGATATGACGTTATTCGCAATATAATATCAAGCGTTCATGACGAGAGAGAAACTTAGGAAATGACGAATTTAAGGTACGGATCAAGTGTCTGGGCCATCCAGTCATCAATTTGATATTTCCAAAGCTCGATTAAGGAAGACGATCTATGCATGATCTTTCTCACTGGACCGTCAAAGACAAGTTTCATGTCCACAACTCATACTTATCTTGAATTATTGCAAATTACTTAAATTTTCCCCGGCGTCTGAAGAGATTAGTCAGAGGAAAATCCTTATCTGGCGAATTAAGGTGTGACCGAGCCATTAAAGTGTCAAATCTTTGAGCACAAAATAAAGGTTTCGCTGTCGATGGCGACTTAATAGATCACAACACCAGATACTAGAGTCCCGCGGTGAGGGATGGGTTATAAGCCACAATTTGTATAAGGAGCCGTCAAGAAAGTTTCCCGGGGCCATCTCTCCTCTCTGGAGCACCCTTTGGGAAAGGGGAAGGTCTTTGTTGTCGTTCCAAAACTCCGTCGCGTGTCCATTAAACCGGAACTAATTAAGATGAAGTGGCGTGTCCCGGTTGTTTAAGAGAGCTCACTCTCACCCCCCACTCGAAAGCCTGCATAGCTAAAGAAAGGGTTGTGTCCAACTGCAGATGAGTCTTCTGTCTTAATAGCTCTTCATTGTCCTCTTCTCATTCTGGGGACAATGGCGAACGGGAAATAAACGCTTAAGCGGCGATGTCGCACTTTACATCAACTTGCGGCGTCTTTATCGCAGGCAAAATCGCTTCCACGTCCTGCCATTAACTAACTACTCCATCGCTTACTTCTATTCAGTTAGAATAAGTTTTTTTTCATTATTGCGTCTGATATTGCATTAATTGGCTTTTCGCCTTTTTTTTATATATACTAATAGCGATAAATAATATCGCCATATCCTCTTTCTATTTTCTTGAAAATGAATGTAACTGTGCTGTGTATGTGCGTAAACAAGCAAGATAATAAAATAAGGTTTCAAAAACACAATAAATATCATATGAAATAAATGCAATGAGTTTGCATCAATACCCTTTTAAAAATAAATTATTAAATTAAATTTTATGGAACTAAAATGTTTAATTAAAAAATCAAAATATGAATAAAAAGATTTTGTCTTGCATGCATATGTATATATATGTATATATATATATATATATATATATATATATATATACATATATATATATATATAATATATGCAAGGCACAAACTCTTGTAAATAAATAACATATATATATATATATATATATATATTATAATTATTATTTCGAATTCAAAACAAATGAATATGAAAATCATGCTACCAAAAATACAGATTGTTGTTGATCAATTAAGCTTGAATTTTGGTTATTGATATAAGTTAAATATAAACTGGCAATTACAGTCCGCATGTTTTTTTTTTCAAGACTGAAAATTAAATTTTATAAAATTGTCCATCATTATTTATTTATTCTTCAAATCGTATCTTCACATAAAAGTGCCCTTCCTTCATCAAAATTACTTATATATATATATATATATATATATATATATATATAATAAATACCTCAGAATCTTCGAAACTTATGCACAATAGTAATGATAATAATATAACTCTATTTCTTGAACACTCCCTCTAAGCGGGGAGGGGGCAATGAAATTTCGACTACTTCAAGGACTTAAAAACTTTAATGACGGATATTTGACAGTCTGCCGCACTTGAGATAAAGTTTGAAGGCGAGAGTCGGTCGCACAAATCTTTGGAAGTGCTCACTTTAATGGTTATCGATTCCCGCGTCGCGACCTCTTAGGCTGACGTGGAGGCATAAGTCACCTTAACCACTTCATGTTCAGACGCCAAGCTCTTAAGAAATTTCGAAATTGTGGCCTGATAGGTTTTTAAATAGGACCCGCGTGACAAAATCTTGTCATCTGTACGAAATGGCAAGCCATAAATTCTTTGCGTTCACGTATTTAATATTTATATCTTCGAACAACACAGTTTTCCTTTAAAGTTTGAAAGTAAAATCAATGACTTCAAATTTTGCGTGCAGTGGCAGCTGGAAGTTGTTGTTCAGAATTCTTGAGGTGGAGTCAATCATGGCATATTCTAAGAGATATTTTGAAAAGTTAACAGATGAATGTTTGATACTTTTGTTTTCAGCGCAACTGCCTGTGGCCTCGGTTCTCACCTCGTGTGTAGATTCAATATCTATTTTAGGCTGTAAGTCTTCTAAAATGTAGCTTCCTTGTGCTAAAAACTGTGATTTACAGCTCCTGTTTGTTGCGGTTTGTGTTTGCAAACTATAAGACTATGTAAAAGAAGTGACTATCGAACAATTGACCAATCAACCGAAAACATTTTTTAGTACATAATGTGTAGCGTCTTAAAAGAGATTCTTACACAAGGTACTAGAACCAAAGCTTTAAGGCAATTATTTTGATGTATATATATCTTTAATTTTGCAATTCAAAGAAAGCCCTCAGGGTTCAATTAATAGACCCCTCTTATGGAATGTAGATTTTAATCAAATTCTCTTATTGAAATTTGGGAATCACATACCCAAATTATGGCCTTTGCGGATGATTTTATGATAATATCATTAGATAATTATAGAAAAGCAAAGAAATTGCAATGAATCTCCACATCAGTTTGCCATTATTAGCTAAAAACTGAAATTGGAAATCTCCGAATTGAAATCAAGTGCAATAACTATCAGAAAGGCAAAAAAAATTTTAAAATTTAATCTCTTGATGATACTAGTTTAAAATATGTTAAAGCGCTAAAATACTTAGAAGAATTATTGATAACCAGATATTGTTCCTACTTCATATCAGAAACCAAGCTAAAATATGCAAATAGTTTAAGGGCTAAGTTCAAGGTGTATGCAAAAATAGGGTTTAAAATTCAAAATCACCAAAATATCATCGTGGTATATTATCCCCCTACAATTCAAAAAATGAAACATTTAAAGAATTTACAAACGCAATTTCCGTACCTTATTTTCAAATTTCTTGAAATACGTCAAAATCAGCTCTTCAAGTTCAATCTGATGTTCCAACTTTGCCAGGGATGGCAGAAGCTCTTTATCTTAAGACCAACATTCTTCCAATTACATATAGGCAAGATAAAGAAACATCACAAGAAGAGTTAAAAAAGGCAATTTCTGAACCTTATTTTCAGATTTCTAGGAATACATCAACATCAGATCGTCAAGTTCTATTTGATATACCACCATTGCCGGGGATAGCAGAAGCACTTTATGTTAAGACTAGTATTCTTCAAGTTACATATAGTCAAGATTATAAGATAGTATTGTTATTCAATAAAAACAATGGGAAATTTCTATTCAGAAAAAGGTGCTACCAATCCTTCAACTTGGAGTAAAAATTTAAAAAGATCATAATATTCCTCACTCTAATACATGATTCTATTTCACACCAAAACAAGTATCTAACGACATTAATATCTACCCAGATGGATCCAAACACCATGAAGGCACTTTCGCCTCATTTGCTGTGTTCGATAAAAGAATTGAGATCTTTTCAAGTAAATTAAGATTACCTCAATAAAATATTGTTTATTAGGAGGACAATCCAACAAGCAGTCATCTATGTAAGTTACTGTCAGTCACCCAGTGCCCGCCATTAAAAAAACGCAATTTCCGTACCTTATGAGAATTGTGTGACTTTATAAATACCATTAATCATATTTAATAAAACAACCAACGCGTATTAGAATACTTATCATAATAATAATTTATAAGTAATATTTTGTATCGATACATTATTTCAATTTATTAATATTAATAAAATTATTGTACCACTAAAAGAAACATCAATGAATGAAAATTGCCTTTTGTTCAATTATTACGAAATCTAAAAACCCTTCTCTTAAAAATTGCTGTGGAAGAAAGTTACGAAATTGAAACATATTTCACCACCATTATAGTTATCTTGGTATGAATATTTGAGAAATAGAAAGATATCAAAAGGAGAATCATTAGAAATTATTTATGAAACATTTAAAACACATCCAAATTCCTCTTCTCTCACGATAATCACGCTGAAGGGGGAGGAAAAACCGCTGATTTTTATATCTTTCACAAATGCTTTTCTGAAACATCAAGAAAAGAGGACGGTACGAGGGAGCATCTTTCACCCCTAATCTGGCGATCTTAACTTTCACCATCCGGGCTGTCGGAAGGACTGAGCCCGCAGAATATGCATAGGAAGAAAAACGGGGGCCCTGGAATGTCAGGGATTAGGCTAATGGCCTCGAAATCCGAGTTCTAAGCCTTTTACCACCCTCCCTGTTCTCATTCTACCCCAGCCACTGATGCTGCTTCTCACTTTTTGCTACGAAATGAAAGTGAACATATTTCTCTTTGTGGTGGGGATCTTTTGTCATCGGTTGCCCCTTCTAATAACTCCGCAAAGCTCCCAGACAACTGCATGGATTCCCAGCAATTTAGTGCATTGCATTTTTTTTATTGGAGGAAAAAGAATGCCTGTGTATCATTTTTGTGCAATCTTTTTGTATTTCATCCATGATATTTATGTATCCATGTTTTCGTTTTGAATTATTCAGATCTGGTCTGAATCAATAAGCATTTAGTGGAATCTGTACGAAAGTTTTTTTTTCTAACTTTTGTATAAACTAACTTTTTTACTAACTTGGGCACTTGGGTATAAATCCTTCTTCACAACAAGGCGGGAAATTGCTACTCATTAATCGTAACCCGGTGGGCACCTATGAACCAAATCACGGAGACGAGTAGCATTACCGACGTCACACCACCCCAAACCTGTTTATAAGGTGGACCATTCGTCCATTATCTCAGGAAAGGACAAGAAACACAGAGAAAGTACATCCATGCCCGAGCCGGGATTCGAACCCAGGTCCACTCCATCCGTAGTCAGGTACGCTAACTACTACAGGTACGATATAATACGACAGGTTGGGCGGCATGTCGTTTTATTCCCCAATAAATTATTATATAATTGTTTTGTATTTTATTAAGTTGGGTAAGGTTATTACAATATTTTTTCAGCTATCTCCTTTGTCAATAGTATCCACAAAGTACAGTTAAATGCCTCATAAATTTGAAAATATGACAAGTGATGGGGTTTACATCTGCGTTGGCTGCTTCCTGTCCACGTCACATTAGCTAAGGGACATTGAACGTAGAGAACTTTAACACACAAAAGTCCTTTGAGTGTGACGGTATTTAGTTGAGTCAGGTCACGAACGCTTTGTTTCTTGTGCACAGGAAGATGATATTTCCCATTAGAATTCATCTACTATAGGTTAGGTTACTGCAATACTTATTCAAGAGAATATTTCTGCCAGACGGAGCCACTAAAATACAACTAAATGCAACTTAATTTTGAACTCTCTTCAAGTATTGATTTTGGTATTTGATCAAGCGCCCACCACACCAAAGCTACCATACCACATAAATGGAAGGATATGTTGTTGTTAATTTGGTTGGGCTTTATGGCGCAAGGTCCAAAAAGGACAAGCTGCGCCATGCATGGAAGGATATGAAATCATTATATGCTATTGCTATCCAGCAATTTTCGACAACACCACTTATCTAAACGTCTCAAACCTGTATCTAACTTAACTTAAACATAAAAACAAAAAAGATAAAGCTATAATTAGTCATATTAATAATCACCGTGAAATCCCTTTCCGGAAGAATTTTTCACGGATAGTGGGCCATTTTTGTGTGTCACCAAGAGAAAACCTTGAAAGTTCCGAATTGCCCATTATAATATAAATTTATGCAGAAAGATAAAAGGGTAACATCCGTTTCTCGTTGTTCAACAATTAGTTGACCTGAAAAGTGCGACTCTAAAGTACTGACCAATACCACTTTTCTTTTTCCAAGCAAGACTATTTATCTAAACATTTTGCAAAATTGCGTTATTTAATCTAATAGCTTATTATTTTCACTTTAAAAATAAATTAACAAAATATTTTTCAAAATAAATTTATTTAATTCGTATCATTAAATATTTTTAATAAAATTTTTTTTCCTAATTACATATAAAGGAGAATTTTCTCGATTAATATAAAAATATTGTATTGATTTTTTCGATTATATCTGATTTTTTTTACTTTTCTGAAGATTAATGAATTAATGTACTGTAAATGTTCAAATTGTGTAATAATATAAATTTTTCAAAACAGCACATATTCATTTTTCTCTTTATATTTATGGTTTTTTTAATGGTTTGGATCCCAGACTGCCTATTTTTTTTAAATTTTGTCTTATCAGCTATTA
>JAPDSC010099052.1:365780-393402 GCA_026290005.1 Latrodectus geometricus | reverse complement strand
TATATCTGTGTATGTGTTAGTTACACTTTATGTGACCAAGGGCCGTGGGGTGCGAAGCATATGTCTCGGTTATGTGAGTACCATAACTCGAAACTTTAAAACGGATATAAGGACTGTAAGCCTTAACTTCCGTATGGGTTGTCGTAATAATGAGAGAGTATATTATTTTTCAAAAAAAAATTCTAGCCATTTTGTAACAACTTTGACCCTTGGATAACTATTGAACCCCCTTATAAACTATTGAACGATCCCAAATATTCCAGAAATCTTCCAGTTTCTTAAACAGAAGCCGAAGTAGGAGGAATTCCAAATCTCATCTAAGTGTACCGCATACGGTACATCATTCATTCTATTTGACATTAATTTCAGGATTTGAGAAAAACAATTGTCATGCTACTCGCCATAGCTTAACCCCAAAATGGCGTATTTCACTTCTTTCTGCCAATGAGGTTTTTCTTAAATTAATAAAATGTACCCATCACTTATTCCGATATCAAAATGTGTCTTCTATTCCGGAAGTTTACGATACAACCCAAATACTGGCGACTAATAAATAAGGGATATTTTAACATTCCTCCCTCTCAGTAAATCTGATATGTTTACCCTTTTTTTTTTTCTCTTCCAAATCAGCGATATCAGAGTTTCTTCTCCCCCCTTTTTTTGCCAAGACAGAAGGAAGGAGATTGAAGACGAGGCCGCAATCGTATTTTCTTCCTCGCGGAAAGCGGATGCCATATTACATCTGCAAGAACAATCATTTTCAGTTAGTGGTTTCTGTTACTAGAAACTGCAACCGTAATGCCTTCTGAAATCTTCGGATGGCATGGATTTCTGCATCCAGAGATAGTAAATGAAAAAAATTGATACAATGTATAAGACTTCTTGAAGATAAAAAAAAGTAAAGAAAACACTGATATTGAGGTTGAATTTTTATTTTGAGTTTTGCTTAAAATCAAAAATGAAAATTGAAAAAAAATATTATGAAGTCGTCTTTTTCTGTTTCCTGGAGTCACATGGCGTTTTATTAGGAAGTAGATTGTTTCCAATTTTATAAATGGGTGAACTTTGTTTCGAATTTTCATTCATTTCCATATCCTTTCTTCCTGGAGGATTGAAAAAAATAATAACCTCGTTTTTGTATTGTGAAAGGCCTTACGATTACAATTATATTACCTTTATGTTTTTATTTTTTAATAAATATTTGAATAATCGATTGCTTTTAAATATTTCAAAAAAGTTTTGTTTTTTATGTTAAAATATTTTTATTGTTTTTTTTCTTAGCAATTCCTAAAGCTTAATTTTATCGTTGAAAACCATATTTATCCAGAATACTTTCACCACATTCAAAAGCCTTAATACTCAGGCCTTTTGTTTAATAATTTATGGATTCGAGTTTTTCCGTGGGTAAAAATGGTTGTAACGGTACAAAAATCGTTTCAATTTATGCTTTTCAGTTGAGTCAACACTCAATAACTTTTTATGACAGAAGTAACACTATATCTATTGATAAACCAACCAACACATAAAAGCTTCCAATCAAAAAATATTAAGACCTTCAGTTGATCAGTTTATTAGTTCGATTCCCTAATCTGGCGTAAAATATGTAATGATGTAGAATTCATCTCAAAACTATTGCTTAACCCTTCTAATAATTGATCCGAAAAGAGTCATCAAGCAACAATCCAAACTTATCATTAAACATTCGGAAATCTAACATGGATGATATAAAAAAAATGATTAATTGAATTTATTGCTTCTTATTTTCTTTTTCTTCCTTTCGCCTACATTCATGTCATGCACAGTTTTAAAGCATACCTTATTTACATTCATACATGTGATTTGATAAGCAATGGTCTTAGGGTAATGAGCTTATTTATGATCTCTATATGTGCTTTTATCACTATAACACCTCACTGTTTCAAAATATATTAGGTTGGGGAAAAAGAAATCCATTATTTTTACGTGAACTTTTTGTAACTTCTTTCAGATTCGCTTTGTAATAAGGTTTAAAACCGTTTTCATGTAGATTTTTAGGTCTTGTGCGAAGCTACGACTGCTGACATGCTGTCAAGTTTGATAATTTTTGACATTTTATAGACATTCTGGACGATGTTGTATCCATGCGAGGTGCATCTTTAGCATCCAAATACCCAAAGGGAATCGACGAAACCAAAATGGTTCATAACTGGCTGTTACAGTCATATATAGGACGATAAACACCTTTCACAATTTTATCCACCTGGTTAGCATTTTCGCCATTATAAAAGAAAAACTAAAATGTATCGAATTTTCTGTTTGTTGTCTTCTATTTTTAAAACCTTGTACTCATAACTGAATGAATCAAACAAAAAACCACAAGAGAATATTTTAGTGTCAAATGTCACCTTTCCAATGAGCATAAATTTGAAATTGTTTGATAGATACCTCACGAGATAGCGATCACTACAGATATCTACTGAAAAAATAATGGATTACTTTTTCCCCAAACTAATATATTGAATAATCAGAGTTTCTGTCTTCAACTTTCAAGAATGTGGGTTCAATTCCCAATCAATTTGACTGTAATTGTCTATTGTGTTTTCATATCTACTTTAATCATTACAGCCAGCAAAATGAATACTTGTTTTAAAAATGGGTAGCATAAGAAACCAAATTAAATGTCTAAATAATAATTATATATTAGGTTGGCTTAATCTAACGCTCCCAATGTTACTCTTGTTCTCAAATCTTGAATTTCAGTTGTACTACAGAAGCTCAATGTATAAAATTTTTGACTCATTGCAATGGTCAGCATAACAGAATAAGTCTGTGGTAAGTCATTTTAATGACCACTACGTAGACTGCATTCCGGGAAACTTTTCTTAAATAGTCCGCGTAGTACTCAGGTGTTGCAAGGTATGAAAGCAGAAAACTCCCAAGCACCCACCCCGGCAGACGTACAATCAGAAGACAGAAGCCTTTAATGATCACTACGTTGACTGTCTTCCGGGAAAATACTACGAACTATTTACGAAAACACCATTCCTAAATAGTTCGTAGTATTCAGGTGCCGTAAGGTATGAATGCAGAAAACTCCCAGGCACCCACCCCGGCAGACGTACAAGCAGAAGATAGAAGCTTGACAATTATCTCCTTATTGGGAGATAATTGTGGTGACAGTGACTGAGATCGACAATTGACTTTTAAACTATTTTTATCCTGAAATTTTCAAATCGGTGGAGCAGGTGAGTTTGATCTGTGACAAATTAATGCTGAACAGCTATCTCAGCATGAATCTCTTTGTGTAAGTTAGATATCGAAACTGTGGCCACCCACAAACGTTTACCTTGCATTATAGCAACGTTACTGTTTGCTTAAACAAAATTTTAAAACAGAATTTGCGTGTGTCTTTAGAGAAGGTAACGTTTTGAACTAAGATATATTTCAAGTTTTTATTCCTTAAAAATATATTTTAATTAAAATTGCTACTTATTATTTTAGTTATTACTTATTATTATGAAAATTATTGCTTGTCCAACTTCAAATTTTGTACCATTATACATAATTTATAAAATTAACGAAATAATGTCTAGCAAATAATTAATCTAGTAAACAAGGGTCTGCTAAGAGATAAAAAAATATACAGAAGGATTGTCAAGATATCAAAGGCACAAAGGGTTGTTAAAATATAAAAATATTGAAATGATAAATTTCAGTATTCCCAAAAGATTAATTTTATTATAAGAAAAATAGGAAAAGCAATTGCCAAAAAAAAAAAAAATACAAAAATATAAGAAAATCTGAAATAAATTGTTGGTATGAAGTGGTAGGCTTCGAGTTTGTGAAGTATAATTTTATAATATTTGGGTTTGTGAAGTGAAGTTTTTAAATTTCCCTCTAACTTTTCGAGATGACATGTTTCTTAACAGTGAAAAACAAACTATAAACAGTTTGAAAATCTGAAGCAGTGAAGCGGAATGAAATTTCTAGCTCAGCTACCACATTATCAATGGCCGGTGTATAAAATGTACCCAAAGGCTAACTTCCAAAATGATGAGCTGCAGCATCTCTGATCGTTGAAAGTCAAAGTTCAGTTTGAAATTTCTGACCAGGCTACTATGCAGTAAACTTATTCTTGTATCTTGAAATTCGTAATATCTCTTCAAAATATAGACAAAAACAGTTACAGGAGAAAAGGTATTAAGCCATTCTTTTACCAAGTATGAAAAGAAAATATGAATTTCAGAGACATTTAATAATTATAGAAAGTTTGTAACTTTATCATCGTGCAATCATTTTTTCCATATGAGAACTGATTCAAATACCTTAAATGGTCTTCCAGCCACAAGCTTGAGATGAGTCGAGCCTAAAAATTGATAAAGTAAAGGTCACAACAGTAATAACAAGCGGCTTGAAAAAAGAAATAGAACAGCCTACATGAATATTTTACAGGAATAGCATGAATATTCTACAGGAATAGCATGAATATTTTTTTAACTGTAAATCCTGGTACAGTTACCACGCTTGTACAAAAGTCAACAGTAGTGTGACAATAGAATCTTACCAACGTGCAATATAGTAAATTATATAAAAAGTTTTTATTGTTTATTGATTAATGAAACACATTTAATAGCTAGTTAATATTAATTATTCTTGCTGTTCGATTTGTTTTATCACGCTATTCTCTGAGTACGAGAGATATTGTATGAAAGCCCAGACATTGACCAAATCATACTTAGACGAGAGCTGTTGAATGAATTGATCAACAACCACTCTCCATGTTGTTGATCGGTGGATATAGATCAGCAACATGGTGATCCAATGGTTTTACTTTTAAGACTATCACTCTTGAAGTCGCAAAGTTGTAATTAAGATGAACTTTTGGAAAATTATTAACTTACTAGTAAGATTTAACAAATTTTTGGGAGCCGCGTAACTTACTATGTAAAACATATATCTAATTTAACTTTAAAAAAAATTGAATGAAGTGTAAAATCCTTTATGGTATCCTTTTTCTATAAAATTATTTAATATTGAAGTCGGGGCTATTTTTATCCCCATTCCAACGTGTTTTGGATCAGGGGAATATTGGGAAAAACGTAAACACGTTCGCTACTATTAACAAAAACAATATTTTTCAAAAAAATTCTGGAGAGTCAGTTAAAAAAAATATAGTCTTGAGATACAATACCATACACATTTTTATTTACCTAAATGAGAACCCATAGAAGACAATTTTATAAAAGGAGAAAGTACCAAAGGACTTTGTCCTTAAAGTGAACAAAGCTCCTTAGCGGTGGTTTATATCGTTTAAATTGAATATATCAGGACAAAAGCAACTTTACAGTGAGTCCACATTAATGTTCATTACTATTTAAATTAACTATCAATCGTGTAATTTCGATGTGAAATATAACCAATGTTATAAGTTATCCAGAGGCTGACATCGTGACGTAAGTTTCATTTCGTTTCGTACAGTCGCTCTAAATTCAATTTAATTCTTCAGAAAAGAATTCGGATGACAGCAAAGTAAAGATTTAAACGAATAGGCCCTTGAACTAAACTAAGATGTTTCCTTCTGCAGTATACATACCAGAATGCGCTTCACTAAACAAGATCATAAATTTGAGAAGTTGACTCCCGCAAGTTGTGAAATCCTGGACAGTCACGTACTACAAGGGCGTTTATCTTTTAATATGCAGTTAAATTCCACACTGGACACGAACATCAAATTTATCACCAGGACGCCGTTAAGGCAACCGCGCATGCTCCGATGTACTAAATAGTCCTAATCTCTCCCTCTCGCTCAACAGCTTAATTGCGCTCCTTATTCGGCGATAAGTGTTTAAGCCAAGCAGTAATACCGTTCCAGGGTGCTCAGCCAATAAAAACTGACCCTGCGATAAGGCTCGCAGGTGGGGGGTGGGTGTTAGATATCTCCCCGGCTGCAGCCTGAGATATCCCTGTTGATGTGGGAGGCATTCTTATCTCAGATGAAAGATGGCCGAGGAAGAACTCATCCCTTCAGCATTCCTGTCTCCAGTTTTTGTTGAAAATTCCCATTTGTAATATTTCTCCTCTGGCTGATGAATTCCCGCGGGGGGGAGGGGTATCGCGTGGATGCTCGCGTTCCACCAAGAATTACAACTTCTGGTGATAAGCATTAAACTGTCTCGTAAATTGCTCGTGTGTGTTTTTTACTTCTTTTATAGAGATCATTTCATGCAAAAGTCTGAAATAAACCACTTTGGTGATTTTATGACGTAAGCTTTTTTTCACCAGTTATTAGACTTTCTTTAGAGAAGTGTCGTATCTAGTCATTTTTTAAATTCCTTATATTTTGAAAGGAGTCTACATTTTGTATCCGAAAACAACTAAAAAAAATGCTAAGTTAAGTGCTGCTTTTTATTGAATATATATGTGGATAGAATTTTCCAATTTTCTACCATTACAATTTATCGATCTGCTCATTTTGGATGAAAATATCTGGATCTTATTAAAAGACGTAACTATTAAAATTTCATGGGGGTTTAAATATTAAATTTATCTGTGAGGTATCATTGGAATTGCTAATGTGGAAACATTATGACTTGGTGGGGAAAAAAATATGGCTCTTGTGTCTGTAACTTTGGGAAATAATACCTGAACATATCCAAAAATATCCGAAGGTTAGGTTATGGCGGACATTTTTGGAGCTCACATTGAAGAGAATAATTGGAAATGGTTTTTGTTATAAATAACTATACACATGCCATAGGGACCCGTTTATAGGGCAGGCAACCATACAAAGAAAGGACAGAGAGAAAGTAGCTCTATGCCCGATCAGGGATTCTAACCCAGGACCTCCCTATCCGCAGTCAGGCCCGTTGACCACTAGACAGAATAGGCGGCAAAATATCTGAAGAAAGATTTTGTATTAATTTATATCCTTCCATTGGTATGGGGTGGTAGTTTGAAGGAAGATTCATTTCAAGGAACAATTGTCTACTCACTTGCTTGTAGTTCAAGATGATGAAACAGTTGCTTTGTTAAGTGATTTCTACAAGGAAGTCAAAAGATATTGCAAATGATCTCACTAAAAAATGCCTGTTTATCATTTAGTTTTGTTGTAAAATTGAAACGCGTGTAAGATGACTAAAATTGTTAAGAGGCTGGCCTTGTTTAATGTCTTCTTTTGACTGATGAAGACCGCCAGAAAAAAAAAGCAATTCCCTATTTCAACATTTACCTATGGAACAAAATTAAATAGTGGCTGTATCATGATGGCACAATTCATCAAACAGGTTGTGCCATTCGAATTGGAAAAAATAAATAAGTTATGGTTGATAGATTGTGTTTTTTTTTTTCATTGGTAACTAGATGAAAGCATTGATATTCGAAAATTGTCAAGGAACAGCCCTTAACGTATTACATACAGCTTAAAAACGGAAGTGGCAAATTATAAGTCCATTCGAACTTTTTTACAGGACCTAAAAATTTCATCTTAAAGTGATATGCAACTTAAAGTCGGTAAAAATGCTGTTTTCTACTGTGATGATTCCTTTTAGTTTTGGCTTAAAGCCAACTCATTATTCTATTGAGGAAACAAAAGTTTTAAAACTTTTGTTCATTCTCACAAAAAGAAATCTTTCTGTTAGATTCTTTAATACTTCTTTAGTAAACATAACATTTATTTCTTCATCGACCATTTTCTTTATTTCATCTTAAAGAAAATGAATTTTACGAGAAACACACTTTAACTTTAAATAACTGATCTAATATTTCTTTAATCCCAAATGATTCCCTGTTGTAGAAGCTTCTTTTTGCATAATTGTATCAAAATTTAAAGGAAAAAATTTTTATAACTCTTATTCTTAAAAAAAACTATTTTTATTCAAATGATTGCTAATTACAAGCTATATTATCTTTCTTTCTTGTAACAATTTCTTTGACTACAATCGCTATGAAAGTTTCTCATAGAATAATTCTATGCGCAAAGAATTAGAAGTTGCAAATCACTGTGATTTGGCTTGATGATTTGCATTATGATAGAGATGAGAATCAAACCCACGAACTATTGAACTAAAAACGAATTGTTAACTATTTGCTTCAGATGTTTAGTTTTTCCAAATTTCGCTACTAGACCAAAACTGATCTTATATTGAATATAGTCTCTAAAATGTTTTTGCATTTGAGCTTTAGATTTGTTAAAGTTAGTACAGTTACAGTTAGTAGGCTACAGTTACTTAAATATCCAAAGCATTATGATAAAAGGTCTCTTTGATGCTATTCCACATTAGCAATAAAGAAAATGAAATAAGGCCATTCCTTTAAAAAAAATGCCCTCAAATTTTTTTTTTTATTTTTTTCCCCTTTCTAGTGTACTTTTTTTCTTAATTTCTGTGATGTGATTGTTTGTGCTGATACCTATCATGACTTGAGCACTCTGGTTGAATTTCAAAAAAAGCATTTTAAAATGTCCCATTCTTTTACGATTTTTTGGATGATCAATAACTTTTCTTTCTTATTATTTGCAACTCTACATTTTGAACAAGAGGTTTATAATGTAATTAAAGACCTATAATACATAAATTTTGAGTTATTAAAAAAATAACTTTGGCCTGAAATTGTAATTGAATTAATTGAGGTCTGGAAGCCATACCTCTAACTATTCAGTTGCCATCTTGAAAAACCACTTCTCGAATACCCAATGTGCTTTCCGTACAGCAATCTTTTCTTTAAATTTTTAAATATTTTACAATGAACAGACTTGCAATTTAGGAATTTATTTTTTTTTAACTTGTCGTAGGATTTGCACCGTTTTGTTGCTGTTTTTCACACTTCAAATTGAATTATAAATTAATTCCTGTTTCTAGTTTCACAGTTTCCAAAAGGATTAAATAAGAAAGTTACAATAAACTTCATGCATATAGCACTAATCAACAAATAGTTGCGAAAAATTTTAATGGGTTAGAAATTATAAGTCGATTTCTATCCACACTAGTAACATATATGATAAAGATAAGAATCAAACCCATGAACTATTGATTTAAAGATGAATCTCTATCTATTCAAGTTTCAACTCAAAGTTTAAATTTCAGCATGGTTTAAATAGTATAATCAAATTCTATTTTTTCTTGTGAAGAAGGTCACACATATATTTGGAATATTAAATAATCAACATAATATCTGCTTGAATGTATCTAAAATATATATTTCCTTTTCTCTAAATATTTCCCTTTCCCTTTTATATAAAACTTCAGAGACTTACAGAGTTCACGAGACTTTTATTTTCGAAAATCTTTGTTCAAAGCCTGCGAAAGCTCAATTCGAAAGCGTTGGTGGCGGGGGAGTAGAAAGGAGGGACAAAATTGGATTTAAAGATACATTTAAGGGTGTCAGGACTATTTATTTTACTCCACGTCAGCCCTGTGTGCGGGAGACCCCCATCAAAAGCAGTTTAGGTGCGTGGATCGTCCGTTCCGAAGCGTAGAAAAGAACAGAATTTAGGGGAAAAAAAGGGAAAAAGATGAATAGTTCTCCCTGAAACTGCTGGGCCAATTCAATCTTCGTTTATGTCACAATCGGATGAAAAGTTTCCTTCGATTATTTATTAGCTCTGTTTTCATCGATTTTCCTCTTTTTTTCCCCTCGACGTAATCGCTTATTGAAAATTGTACCTAAAAATAAAATAGACTCATTGCTTGTAAAAATTCTTGATTTTGGCTCGCGTAAAGATTTTAGCTCTCTGCTGCATGCCATAAATTGTTCATCAAAAGATGGAGTTAAATATTCCCAGATATTCTTTTGCTCCATATTCAACCTTAAATCGCCTAGTTAGAATGTATGTGATGTCCACAGCTGGAGATTTGGTTAGTTTTTTTCAATAATTATTTGTTTGAGTACGAAGTATAAATAGACTGGGACTTACAATTTAAAACAGATTACCACCTTATATACCTAATCTGTAATCTGTAGTAGGAATCGAATTTATAAATTGTTGTACTAAAGGCCAGAGCGATAACAATTTCATTACCAGTTCAAATAAACACAATAGGAGAGTTTGTCATTGTAGGTGATGTTTCATAAAATTTTCCAAAAATTCATATCGCGGTTTTATCATAATCCAATGCGTTCAATCTCATCATGGAACAATACAAGAGAATGTTTGCTTCTGCTTCCTAAATACATGATTGGCGGGTTAGGTGTGTTCAAGACTTTTCGAGGTTTCTTCTCTTACAACGTATAAATATGTTGCCAATATCTATTAAAAAATCCTTTCGGAAGATAATACTACGCAGTAGAAGTAAAAAAAAAATCTTCGGCTTAATATTGTTAATTACTCGATATTAAAATAGTTCTTGTTGATGCACAAAGTAAAAATATACCTTTTTATTGTTATTTAATGCTAGATTCAAATATCATAAAATCTTTTTCACAGTAGAGTATGTCTTTACTTCTAAGTCATTGTGAGTGAAAGAAGAACTATTCCCTTTGGATTTCATACTTGTGACCTTTCACATTCAGCTCATACGACAATCCTTACAACTTGCATTTGATGAAGTAACCATTTATAATCCTTATGGTTCATTTTTAACTAAATGTTTTACAACGTCTTAAAGTGAGAGTAAGTGTAATCCCCTGAGGTTACAAATAAACAATTTCAAAACTGTTGGTATTATAACTAATAAATTTAACGGTTAAAATAAAAACAAAGCCTTGTTAGAAGTTTATGGTTTTCAGCGAATCATTTTTATGTTAAATAGAGAAAATGATGAAAGAATAGATTAGCTAGTGTGTTTGATAATTGAGTTTTGATATGGTTATTTATTCTATTGGTTTATCCGGAAAGTTTGTGCCGATTTTCGGTAGTTAGCGCGGGAGACCTGATTGAATATATCATAATTATTGAAAACAAATGACTTGTTCCTATTCTAAAAGAGGTAGTTTCAGCCATATTTAGAAAAACGTTTGGTTACGATTCGTTAATTTTCATCAGTTTTGTACGTCTTACAACAGGGTGGCAAATAAAGTGCCATTGAATGATTTTCTTTTTCCGAAAGAGCAAAAAATGCCACACAAGCGGCAAATAAGATAAGCGCTGTTGATGGTGAGGATGCTGGAGGAAGAATTTCCCTTAATGGGAAAAATTTCGACTCTTTAGTTGAGATCAAAACTCATTTGGACAAATTTTTTGCCGAGAAATTTGAGAGGTTCTGGAAGGACGGAATTCTCAATCTACATGTAAGATGGAAAAAGATTGTGGAGCGGAATGGTACCCATATAATTTAATAAATGTATATCAATATTCAAATGAGCTGCGTTTTAATTGTTGTAAAATATCGGTACGAACTTTCTGGACAACCCAATATAATAATGCATGGTCCATATTGAGCCATTAATAAATTAAAGCCGAAAATTGAGACCGAATATAACGTATAATTAGTATACATACAAAGGGGTGCAGGTGAGCCCCGGGCTATACATTAAAGTTAATGGGCTTGGAATACATGCCCATTACCAAGTACCTAGTAATATTGCACCACGGTCAGGTGACGAGGTCACACCTGATCTGGCACCATGCTCTACACATCCACTCCATTTCAGTTGAAGGACATTTGACGACAGAAATTAATATATCACCAACCCATGGAGCCCCAGCAAGCAAGAGAGGGAGGATGTGGTCACCCACCTAATGATGGCCCGAGGCAAGTGAGCTTCACTTTGCTGATCTTAACGGGAAGCTGAGTTCCTGTTGCTCGTATGATTTATATAGTCAAGTTTGATTATTTAACTAATCTAAAATATTTAGTAAACATCTGTAAGTAAAATTGTGTAAAAGAGAGCATAATTTAAAATTAATTTGCTTGAAAGTAATATGGTTTTATAAGTAAAAAAAAAAAGGTGTTCTTAAATTTAGAAGCTGTCTTCTAAACTCTAAAAAATATATTGCAGTTAGAAAATGCTTTCTATAATCATAGCTACAAGTAAATGTTCAAATTAAATTTCAAAGCTGAATTTGTACAATATCTTTAGATTAAAGGGCATTCTATCAAAGATTATTAATAAAGGAATATATTGAAGCTAAGAAGTCTGTCATATATTAAATCTAAATATTATCTCATAAAAAATAACATAAAAATACATACGAAATTTATTTAATAATATTTGTCTAATCACTACTATTTACTTTGTTTTCATTTATTCCGTATTATTAGTTCACCATATTGTCCAGTAGTCTAATATTCAAGTCTGAGAATTTTCTCTCTCTTGCTATATTCTCTATTCAACAACTATAGCTAGATGCTACATATATAGTGTCTCTTGCTCTATATTCTCCATTCAACAACTATAGCTAGATTGTACGTTTCTTCTTTTCGCGTGTACAAATGGGGATAAGTTTGGGAAAATTTTAGTTTCCATTTTTTCTTCATAACTTGTTAAAAATTGTGATTACGTTTTACAACCTATAAAAAGTTTCTTGGAATCATGGTAGATATAGTAAAAAGCTTTAAATAGATATTACCTGGAAGCACAAACTCATTGCTAACATTAGTTACATGTATTATAATATTAGCTTATTACTTTATATAATTATTTTTTATACGTAATAGCTTAGTATTTAATACATTTATAAGACTTACTAGTCGTTATTTTAAAATTTTTGTAAATGTTCAGATTAATTTGAACGTTTCTGTCTATACATGTCCATTATAAATGATAAATAGTAAATATGTCATGATTTAATTGATGATGACACAAATTGTGAATATTCCTCATTATATTAAGTACCTTATATGAAAATAAAGTCATTTTTTCGTTTTATGTAATTTGTAACACTGTCTATATCAATTTAATTCTTACTGATGACAAAAAGTGGTATCCCAGCTTTACATAAAGCAAGAAAAAAAATTTTTTTCCACAAAAGACATTTAAGAGTTTATGCCTATTGGAGAAGTCATATCCTTAGCTCTCCTACAACAATCTTCTAACTGATGGATAGACCCATTTCGCTCTCTTTCAGTAAGACGGCAAAGGGAAAAGAAAAGGGAATACGACTGTCCAACGGGGAAAAAGGAATAACCCGTTGCATATGGGGATTCGATTAATCAGTCGGCAGCACAAAAGGAGCAGCTGATGCAGACTTAGTTCTTGCTGACAAATTAAACACGTTAATGAATGCCTTCCACATTGTGTGCACGCCACGGCCTCTTTTACGTCTTGATTGCGTCTTTGGCGAAGGTGTCTAATCGCACGCCATTTTTTTTTATTTCCTTTGTGTTGGAATAGCCAAAAATGTATCTTGCGCCAACCCTTTCAAGAGATAAGAAATGTCGCCATGGATCAAGTGAGTAAAACACCCGCTGTGGAGCACTTACTGTCTGAAAATGCATTGCACGATATTTTTAATTTTGGCTGAAAATTGATGGTTAATGCTTTCGCCTAAACTGTCCTTTTTGAATTGTTTTGTAATCGGTGACGTGAACTTATGTAGTGAAGTAGGGTATTCAGTTTAAATGGAATCAAATTTTTAAAAGAAAATTATTTAATCAAATATTATCGAATTTAGTAAAGGTTGGTGGAAAGCCATGAGTTATCTTCTTTGTAAAAACAAGTTTAGAAGAAAGATCACCTTGGTCTTTTTGAAAGAATGAAGTCAAGAAGAAGTTCCCTGGTTTGATTCTAAGCTCTTTAAAAGAATAATTCTACTGTTTTGTAATTATCAAGTTTTTAAACATACTTCAGAGAAAAAGTTAAAGGAAACCAATGGCATTGAAACATTTATTATACTTTATACAATGTGTGCACATCTTATTAAAATGGACAGTTTAATGTATTGAAGAATTTTCATGAACATAAGATAGTATGTGTGGTCTTGAGTAGCAATTTATCAAAGTGAACTACAATATATCAAGATATATTTGTTATTATGATGTGAACGGTGAAAAAAAGATACATTTTAATATTCAATCGTATTAGAACATTAAGTGACATAACAAAGAATATCTTGTATTATCACTTAATACCCAAAAAAATGTTCCAAATGAAAAGCTTATAACCACAAATTATCAACTTTCAGTTGGCAGGTACAGGAGTACAATTAAATAATCAAATAACCTATTAACTGTTGTCTAATTGATTATAAATAATCACTGGTATAAAAATTTCAAAAATTAATATTTCTGTCAACTTAAAATTCCACTAACAATGATATAAATTACCATAAAACTCATTTACCTTTTAAAATATGCCCAGAGGAGGTAATTATATTTTAATTGGTTTCTCTAATTTCTATTCAAATAAAAAGAAACACTATATTGGGCATCATAAAATATGTTATACGAAATACTGTTCAAAGTCATAATTTAAGAAAAGTTTCTTACAAAGACGAAATTCTATTTAAAAATATCATGAAGCGTGAATTATATTTATCCCACATTTCAAAACAACTTTATTTGATTTCGATTATTAGTTTCTTCAAAGTGGTTTTATATAAATAATAAAGATTTATTATAATTCTTTATAAAAATATATATCCAATATGAAAATTTGTTTTTAAAACTTTCAATAAATTGTATTTTCAAGTTACAATATGTTAATTATAGCGTTAAGTCTTGTTACAAAGAGATACAGATTTCGAGAGTATATAAATTTTTATCTAAATTTTTTGTTAATTGTTAGCTTTTAGGAGTCAAAAGTGTATATGATACGTCTGTATATTTTCCTATAATTAATTCATTATGGCGTGAATTAAGAAATTATTTAAAAAAAGATTTTGTTTGATAAATTTTCTGCTTTGGCGCACACAATATGATTTATATAAATCTTATACTTTTATATATATTATTGATATTTGAGTGTATTAACAATTAAATTTAGCCACTGTAAATGAAAATTTAAACATGAAACATTATTTTACTATCTCATGTTAATTCGTAGTATTTTGAAATTAAAATTATTATTATTTCCTACTTGTCTTTCACCCGATCTGATATATATATATAAATGTATCTATATACTAATATATACACAAATACATTTATATTATTACTAAAGTATAATTTTTTGCATTAATAATTTATAGTCGCATTAGAGGGGTAATTAATAATTATTTCAGCAAAAATTTATGAAACTGTAACTTTGTTTTAAAATTGTTCAATTGCTTCCTATGTTTTCCCCATATCGCGATTGGACATATGATCACAAAAAAAGTATCTAATTTATATTTCATTTTTTAGAAGCTATTACTGTGTGTGTATAAAGTGTTGTGAAGTATATAAATTCTTAAGAATTAGCTAACTTTAGATTTTCCTCACATGTAATTAATTTTAATGTAATGTTAAACAAAGAGATCATTAATACATTTCAAATTACTCAAACGTTTTACGTTCTATTAAGATTATTCAAAATGTTTTGAACTTAACATTATATATTTATTATAATAGTTATTTATATTCAGATAAGTATTTGTACATATGCTAAAAATACATTAAAAATGTTCAGCATATCATTGAAAATTCGGTACCAATTTTGCTCCCAAATTTAAGTACGGAATTAACGTGCAACCAATAGTTAGGAAAAATGTTCCAACTATGAAAAATTTTCTTATAATTACAAAAAGGAATATTCTAATTATAGGAATTTTTTTTTTTTTTTTTTGAAAATCATTCGGCTTAAAAAGCTGCGGTGATGCTAATACGTAAGCACCAAAAATTCTTGAAAGGAAATTTATTGAATGAAATATTGGAAAGCTATTATATTCTTGAACTGTTTCTCTTTGTGATATATTTACTCCTTTTGAAAGAGACTTTTAATGAGGAAATTTTATTCCAAATAAATAATCCATCAATTGAATCCACCAACACAACATTCGAACAGATGAAAAAGATAGTTGTAATCAAACACAACAATCCATAGGAAACTCAGTCGCAGTTGTGAAATATTCAATCAATTCCTCTGACGAAGGGGTTGTAAGAAATTCGCGAGGACATTCGTTAACCTAGACTAATCGGGAGTCAAGAGTACGGGTACAGCTAATAAAACATGGATGCACCAACTTTGGAATTCTTGTGTCGTTCCTTTTGGCGTACCCCTCCAGGGACTTCCGCGGATATAATCCGGCATTCCACTGCAAACAAAAATCGATGCGAAACACCCCCAAGAGCAATAAATCTCAGAGTAAACGCATTTCGCATTCGGAACTGCTTGGGATGGTTGGGCAACAAAATAAAGGGTCATTAGAAAAGGATTCAGTGTCCCCTTACCCCAAGCGAACCGCGAGAAATTTATAAGGGCGCTTCGGGTAGGGATTATCATTTATAAATATTACCGAAGGTTCTTTTCTTATCTTTGGCTTAAGTAGTGCATAGAATATGGAATGCAAATTTATGATCGTCTTAAATGTTCAAAGCTACTTTCTTTAATGCAGACTACTTCCGGGGAAAGGGTGCGATTGAAGTTGTTCATGAAAAAGCGGATGCACAGTTCTGAAACTTAATTAATCTTAAGAACCTGAAGTAAATCATAAAATAAATACAACTTCATTGAAATCTTCAGTCGAGTCTAAAATTCGAAGTATTTTAATGACTGTCCAATCACAACTACGTCGTCATTGGCAAGCATTTCTTTTGGTTTAAAAGTGTGAATACTTAATCATATGTGCATCAGAATCCAGAAGTTTTCATCAACATAATAATATAAAATAAAAATAATTTTCTAAATAAGCGAATACTTTTCACTATTAAGAATTTTACCATGACTGGATAAATCACCTTATAAGGAAAATTGATGAATACCATATTTTACTTACTTATTACATTTTTATGATGTTTTGTTAGGAATTAAACTATTTTAACTACCTAAACAGTATATGATTAATTTAACAATTAATAAGTTATCAACAGTTACAATATCTGTTAAATTCTATCTGGAGATCATACTTGATGCAATATATCATATATTCGTCCTTCTTGTCCTTGACTTCTTTGGGTTAACAGTCTGATGGATCTTTGGAAGCCGGAGGACACAACAACACACTCGTATGACAATCCATGTGAGTGGAAGTTTTTAGCTTTCAATGTTTAAGTTGTAAATATACAATTCACTGTCTTGGCAGAGTTCTCAACGAAGCCAATGTTGAAGATACATTCAAATAAACTACAATTTTAAATGGTGGGTTTTCTACTAGATGTTGTAAAATGCGTACATATTCTATATAATTCTGCTGTCTAGTCCATACTGGAAAAATTGTCATAACCAATGATCTTGTCTCTGCTCGTAAAAATTTGACATAAATATAAAATTTACTTCAAAAAACTTTATTTGATCTTTATTTTCATATGCATAAGCTTTAAATATTTACCCCATAATATAAAAGGTTATAATTTAAAAATTCTACTTTGAATAAGTTGATGATTAATAAAAGATTATTAAAGAAATACTGAACCACACATACAAAGATTGCGAATAAATAAAGTGCACTCTGCTTGGAGAGATTTTCAAAAAATTCTGGAATCTGACATTTCTGTCATTTATTTTATTGCGGTAATTACTAGTTTTAAGAACGTAATCACAAAAGCTGTCAGATCCTTTCTCCTTTATTGCTTTTAAATGAACAACCAAAAATCTACGTAAAATTCCTAAATCTGCCACCCATGAAAATTTTAGAGGAAAAAAAATTAACTTTGTTTAAAAGTAAAACGATTAATCTTTTCAAAACCATGAGCTATTTATTTTTTAGTTGAGAAAATTTTTATCACAATTAGATGATTACCGAGAAAAACTAATTAAATATTTTAAAGAAATTCAGTTAGAAACTAATTAATTCGAAGAACGCTACATGCTTTTTTTTTCTGAAACTTTTATAGTTATTTAAGCACATGGTTTTAGTTAAAGTATCTTTAGAATATTTTTCAATTTTGGAAATATTCTTAACTTTCTCATAAATAAGAGAATTACAATTAGTTATGGGAATTCTCACAATATCTTTTTTTACTATAATTATAAATCAAAAGAGGTTCATTTCTATTAATAATGGAAATATTAATTAAAATGACAATTGCACATTAATTATGGTAAGATAATTTGTGGTCAATTTTTTATATATAATAAAGTATCATATTTAAAACAGCTAAGATGATGTTTTTACAATTGATAGAAACAACTAAAATTTTAAAGCTCTTTAATTTTTGATGCAACCAATTCATAATTATAGTTATAGTAAATTATGTTACGTATCTGATTTTTGATAATTAGTTGTGGTGCATTATAACAATATTTAAAAATCTAACAATTAGATTAACAATGTCAATATAAGGGATTCGGTGTAAAAACTGGTATCCCTTAATTTGGCGTAACATTTGGCGATAAACATTGGCTGTAAAATTTAATTTCTGGTAACCCTGGTAAATTGCGAAGCACTTATTTTATTAAAAATATTAAAATCTTTAATTATCGAAAGCTATGATTAAATTAAATCATTTATGTTTTATGATAAAAATAGTGGAAAAACGCCTACTTTGATATTATGTTAGTTTTTGTTTAGCTGACGTCGCCAATTTGATACTCTTACATCTTGGCAAAAATTGGCAAAAAGCCAAGGGGTACCCGCTTGTATACTTTTATCTGACATAGCATATCTAATGACATTATTCATATATATATATATATATATATATATATATATATATATATATATATATAATGTTATTAGAATTAACTATATGTTGATGTGATTAATTTTGCTATTAGATTTTAATTATTATTATTATAACTGTTAAATTTTTTAAATATTCGTTGTATAGAATCGTTTAGAAAGTCAGAAGTCATTGCTTATTTGCATAACGACTGAAAAGTCATTCATTACTCAAACCGCTTTCTAATTTCAATCAATTGTCAAGTAACGAAGTTGATACCTAAGCTTGTACCCTCATGTCCACGCCACACCAGTGGAGAAACATTGCAGATATACAACCATTTTTTACACAGCCTAAACACCATTAGGGAAAATAATGGATCTTCTACTGGGTCTGGTATAGAACCCATTACCTCTCGTACATGAGAATGACGGGTATTTCCCGATCAGGCAGCTATGATTTATATATTTAAAATTAATTTGAAATTGTTTTGTGATATGTTGATTCATTTACTTGAAAAAAAAAAAAACCATTTCGAAATATATACATTGATTTCAGCCATAATGAATAAAGTTTATTCGTAAATCTTTTAAAGCTCACAAGTATAAAATGAAATAAACATTTCCATTTATCTATGATGCAATTAAAAAAAAATTCTCTTGAATTTCCTAAATTAATGTAAAGATTGCATTTGCATTTTTTAAAATTAAAAGCTCATTGAAGTAAAAGCTAAAATTAGAAAACTTTTAAAAGTATGTACATGTGGATAAATTAAATGTAAAATTGAACAGCGAAAATGTGCGTTTTGAATGCATTAGTATTTTACATTGTTTTTATTCATATCTTAAAGGATTCTTGCATTAAATGCCCGAATGAGCTCATAAATGCATACATATTTACATATCAATGGGAAAAAGTTATTTAAATAGCATCTCCAGGTATTTACAAATGGTAAGAAAAGAATTATTCCATTTTAAAATCAAGTTTTAAAATGAATATTTCCTTTCAAATTCAAACTTTTCAAACTCGCTTAAAATCTCATTCATATTAACTGAGGTTTGATAAATTTGAATGTTGTACGAATTACTATTCAGTGAAGAATTATAATCTTTTAAAGAATTTTAAGTTAACTGTTCACTTGTACAAGAACCTTGGAATTAAACTTCCTTCTTCAATTACAATTCTATATGCGGCTTTTTATAATTAAATGTCTCAAATGGTTGAAAATATCCTTGTATTTAAATGTTAAGGAGGGAATTTTATGAACTATTTCCGGATATTTTTACACCAAAACCGTCTTTAAATTTATTTATTTAATTATTATTTCAATAAAAGTTAATTAGTACACAATAATGTAAACTATATATATGCTTTTGTGATAATCGCGATAATGATGATTTAAACTAAAAACTAGTGTGAAATCATTAAATTAATTATATTCATAGAATCATTTATTTCTTTGAGTATGGATGGCAACAGTGGTTGAGTTTATCATAAGTTATAGTTGATTTCACATAATTTAATAGGCCCTCTTTTGTAAAATGTGATCATAAATCTTTAACTCCATAGTACTGTGAGAAACCTAAATATTTAATTTTGTCAAAAAAAATATTTAAAAAGATTATTTACCGTTTATTAATTTAAAAAAAAATAACAAAAAACAAAACAAGAGAAAACTTTACTGTGAATCCTGTTTTTTATTCCTAAGTGCGTATTTAGTTCTTCTCATTTTTTGTGAGTTGTGTATGATCTAGTTGAAAGAAAAGTTGAATATTATATGTTTATTTCTTTTAATTATTTTGAGCTTTGATCTCAGAGAAAAAATGTATATTTAGTATCTCGCTTTTCCAAATACTATGTATAGTCTCTTCATTAAGAAAAAAAAAACTATTAAAAATAGGTATTTCATTTATTTGTTAAACATTTCTGAATCTGTTTATTGGTATTAGTAGAGGTTTAATTTTCTGTTTTTCTATAAGCTGTTTGTATATTCAAAGAATGACAAAAAAACTAATATGGGTAGCTTACTTTTTATTGCTCGTCGTTTTTGGATTCGGTGTAAATATAGATTTGCTTTTTTTTTATTTATTTATTTATTTTTTTTTTTACATTTAATGCAATTTATGACTACATATTACATTCTGTTTTTATTCGAAAGATCAGATTTTGTTTATCACTTTGTAATCACTGTATATGCCTTTGAGGGTAAATTCGATAGTTCTTATGCTTAAAATATATTCCAAGTCATTACACACATCTACAGGGAATCGAACTCATGAGCTGTATGACAAAGTATTATGACTACTCAGTAAACTATTCCTGAGAAATAATCGTTATTATTAAACAGTGGTAGATATAAAATGATATTTTAATTGAATTATATTATTAGGTTTCTATAATTGAAATTTAATGTGACATGATTTAAAAAACTTCGCTAATCTACTAGCAGCGATGGTAAAATATATAGGATAAATTAATTTGATTTGCTCATAAAGTCTATATTGTCTGGAACTTCCATTTATACGAGTCAAAGTATCAAGAGACATTTATAAGCTAATTTGGCGACATATTAATGAAATCTCTTTTAAAATATAATTCTAATTCTTTCTGTAAGCTCAGCATTGAAATCACCACTCTTTAAACTATCTTAAAATGAACTACTTTGTCACATTGTTTTAAATTTTTGTCATCGTTTAGGAATCTTTTTGAAGTAGAATATAATATTGGATATAATCATAGAAGAATAATATTTCAGAAAGTGAATTGAATGGCAGAATAATTTATGGTTTGATTTGATGTGTAAGTGTCTGCTAATTTCCCTGATTCTTTCAACACCAGGAAATTGATTTGAATTTGATCTGATCTATAAGTGGGATGTTACTTAAGATTAGGTAGGGGTGGACACGTTAAGGTGTATTTAGCTCTATTCACCTTTATGTTGAACAATATACTGGGAAATAGCATTTAGCGTTTGTAAAATATCACTTAAACGCCGTTGGGCCTTAACTGCTTATAATTCTTATGTAAAATATGTATATAGTTTACATTTACGAAATTAGACAAGTAATATCAATTGTATGATAATTTACTTACAATAACAAGTTGTCCTACACTATATTTATATTAAAAACTATTTTAATATGATTTTATAAATCATCAAGAAACTGACCCACAAAATTTCTGGTTGGTTAATGTACTAGATTAGTTTACACTGATATACGAAATAATTTTTTAAGTTATATTTTAATTTTGGATATATATATATATATATTACATACTTGCACAAAACCAATTACATTAATATTATTAACTAGTTTTTCAATAATTAATTACAGTAGACACTATAGGCAATTTCATTTTAGTTAAATTCTTATGTCAATATTAAATATGTTTAAAACATTATTTTTTACTGAACTAACTAGATTATGCAACACCGATTTACGAAAAATTTCTTTTATTTCTCAAAAATAAGTTATATTTTAATTTTGGATATATATATACCACATACTTGCACAAAATCAATTTACAACAATATTATTAAAAAGTTTTACAATAATTAATTACCGTAGACACTATCGACAATTTCATATTAATTAAATTCTTATGTCAATATATGACATATTTAATACGTCTATAACATTATTTTGTAGTGAATTAGATTACGCAACACTGATTTACGAAAAATTTCTTGTATTTCTCATGTAAAAAACGTAAGAAGTTTAACGAACGTAAGAAACGTAATTGTTTACGTAAGAAGTTTGGTGTATCAATCCGTAGTTACAAAATCAATTTAACAATTTTTATAAATTGTTATGATGGGATGTATAACTTGCAACAATTAATATTCATTCAATCAAAATCTCATGAAAGAGCTTGGAAATTAATATTTCGTAAAAGTCAGATTATGTGGCATTTTATAAAAGTTTTCCCTGGACAAAAAGCAAAATATTAAAAGTAAATATTTCCAAAAAAAGGTTTTATTCGAAATTATATATTGCCTGCAGCTTTAGATAAAGAATATTCTTTCTTTTTCCCTGTCGGCTATAGGAAAAATTACGCTATAATTTGCTGTTAATAAATGAGAACAATTTACAAATAAATTCGTTGAATAGATAGCATTATTTTTTTATCTAATTAAATATTATTATACGTTTATTTTCATTAATTAGATGATTTGCTACTACAGGGATAATAGGATTTGAATATAGTTTGAAATTTTTTAATAATTTTTCATAATGGTTTTAAGCGCATTCATCTTAAATTTCTTTATTAAATATAAAAATTCAATTTTAGTTAATTATTTCAGTTATTGGTATTCAAAAGCATTACTTTTGAATAGCATTAATAGAAATAATTAATTAAAAATATAGTAAAAATTCTTGATTAATTAAAATTAGTTATGCATTGCTTAACTAATTTTAATTAATCGAAAATTTTTACTATCAAAAAAGGGACTCTATTAAAATATTTTAATAAAGAGTCCCTTTTTAAATGAAGTCTTAATTTTATTTTTATAGAGGTTTTTATGGACTGCAAATGTTTTTATTATTTTTTAAAAATTATGCAAAGGATTTAAATAATTAAAAAAGATTTTTAAGAAATTCTTAGTTAATTACCTTATATCGCATCATACAAATCAAATGATTTCTATGACTGTGATTCAAGATAATTAAAAATATATATATTACAATCGTTCGTCATTAGATTTAATTAAGGATATCTAATAAAACTTTTATTGATTTATTTCAGTTTTTATTACTTATTTAGCAAAAAGAGATTTCATGTAAAAATATAATGATAGTATAAGAAAAACAATGCTTAAATAAGAATATCAATATTGTTATTTCTCTAATTATTATTATTTTTCATAACTTTATTTTAAATTTTACAAGTTATATTTAAAAACTTTATAAGGAACATAAATGCTTCTTAAATATAACTTGTATTAATAAGATTTGAACAAGAACAAATATCCTGCTTAATATCTGTTTATACAGAATTTCATTAATAAATATGAATCCATTTTGGCCACTGTAAAACCCTGTGGTCAGAAGTTAAACTGACTATTGATTGTGGTGACCATTTGTCTAATTTGACCACTCAAATTAATGGTAAGCTCACCGAAAATTCCGGGTTTGCCATCGTATATACAATTGAGTTAAATGTTAAAATAGGTCACTGTTAGTTTCAAAATTGAAATTAATGCTATTTTATCATTCAAAAGCGAATAATAAATTAGTTTAAAAAGAAATATATAAATGCATAAACAAGAAGAGTGGGATTTAAAAATTTAAAATAGATTTTAATTTAAATTTAATTAAACAATATATATTTAAGAGTTTTTATATATTTTCTGTTTATAAATATCCCCTTAAATCCATCAGAATTTTTAAAAGAATCATTGACTAAAAGCTCATGTTAATATTGAAAAATACATTTACTTAAAGTCTAAAAACAAAATTTCTCGTAGTTAAATATCTGGAAGGCCTTATTAGTCACCTATATTAATTAGTTAAATAACAGTAAAATTAAAAGACGTAATAATTAATTAAATTATGAACGATTACAGTAAGAGAAAACAGTTTATTAGTGAGCACAGCATATTTATGTGAAATATATTTGTAAATAGTATAAATTTGCTTTAATTAAAGCATTTGTAATTACAAAGTACACATTCTTAATTAAGTTTTGCATACAAAAATCTTATTTTAATCGAAAACATTAAAATCTTAGCACGTAAATATTTTGGATGATTAATTAATAGCGTATTTAATTGCCTGTTTATTAACATTTTATATAAATTAGATATCATATTTATTAAACAAATACAACTGAATTATTTAAATGTGTGTGTGTGTGTGTATCAAACCAGTTAATAATTATTAATTTATCAGCAAAACTATTCCTTGTATTTGAGCTCTTACACTTCTTCATTCATTGAGAACAAAAAGTCAATTTTACGCTATAATAAATTAATTTAATTTAATTAATTAATTTGTTTTGCTCACATTTATTAACAAATAAAGTTTAAAATATAAACAGAATTCACGCAGGAAAATATTATCACTCTAACTATATAACCAATCCATGTTCTAGAACTTTTCAATTTCCTATCCTCACACAAAAGCAGAGTTCTACAATTTTAAGTACATGCGAACTGCCATAAGCGCTTATGACCAAGAAAGGAAACGAACTTTTGCTCTGTTGAATTGAACACCAAACATTCTAATTTATTGCTTATATTTTAAGTATTCTCACTCAAAAGAGTTCAAATCCGTTGTCTAATTGCAATGCAAAGTACCTTCTAAGAAATATGCATATGATAAAAATATATTTATGTACTCATATTAATAAAGAGAAAAAGATATTTATATATATGAAACCATCAATTTAAAAGAATGGTTGATATGATGTATATTTTTAGGTATACTTTTAATTAAAACTTGTATACAAAGAAACTATGATTTTTAAATTCTCCAAAACAAATTTACTTCGTTAAAATTCCCAAAATATGTGTTAACCGATATGTTGGAAAATAAAAAGTAAAATCAGTAAAATTTAGTCCGTTTACTAATAACATCAAAATTAAAAATATTTTAATCCATTTCTTAACAATTCAACGTATTTATCTCTAACATCACATAAAGCTTGAAATTAAAGTAATAGTTAAATTTGTAGACATTTTTATTGATATGAAAAATATATACGTTTATATTTATTTTCCTTATTAATTCCTATGAGGAGCCAGAAAATTTTTATTTCCTTTAACTCAAGCATTTAAAGACAAAGGAAATGTGTTTTCTTGGCTCAAAATTTGTATTTTATCAACTTATTAAGGAATGCAGTAATTAAATTAGTAATTTATAAATGATTCTTGTAGGAAGTGGTAATTATAGATATAAATTAAAAGAACAAAAACTTTTAATTATTTTTTGTTTTTTAAAAATAGCTTCAAAACATAAATGATCCTTTTGATTTTTTTTTGTCGAGTGCCAGCCGGGTTGGCAATATGAGTTGCGCTGCTCCACTTTTTCAAGTGAACCATAATTTGGTGTGGACATCGACTTCCTCAGTACACATATGTCATAGGTAACCGTTTATAGGGTAGACAACCATTCATACAAAGAAAGGACAAAGGTAGGAGAGAGAGAGAAAGTAAATCCCTGCCCGAACCTGGATTCGTACCCAGGACCTCCCCATTTGTAGTCAAGCACGCTGACCACTAGACAGGGAGAGCGGCACTCCTGATATTTCTAAAAACATATTATTTCCTAACAAATGGCCAACAAATTTTATTCTAGTATTAAATTTAGTTGGACATATTATTCATTTGTAATAACTAAATATTAACTATATTAACTATTATCAGTAACATATTTGCTTACATCTAAATCTTGCTCATAAATTGTAGGAAACTTTTAAATCGATATAGTTTGTAAAATAAGCCGACTGTTTCTTCTTCTGGAGACAATATGCAATATTCCTGCGTCATACATAATTTAGCTAGTAATAGAAGTTGCATCTTATCTTAAATCGAAGAAGTAGAAGCAACGATTTCCATTAAAATAGATTCTTGTTTCAAATAGGATTACATTTACACTGATGAAAATATTGCGTTACTTATGTTCAACTTTTATCTTATAATAGAAAGTATCAAAATTAATCGATAGAAATATGAAACACGCTTAAGCCTTTTTTATTTTTCGTGTTCTTATTTCAAAACACGAGATTTTTTATTAAAACTGACGTTTTCCTATATAGTGTGTAGTTAATAAATATTAAATTTATTCCTACTTATGCATTGAGAATTATAACGAAATCTAATTAATATTAGTTCATAGAAACGGAAGATATACTAATTGTATTTTCCATCTTTATACACAACTTTCTTTTAGGAAAAGATTCTCTAAGAATTTATTTTCTTTTTGTATCTTTATATTTGAAAGGATTTCATATTCTTTTCAATAGTCCTTTCATAGAATTTTGAATGTTTTGAATTTAAGAGGTTTGGTGCAGTTCTTTATGTATCAGGAATTTGTTCAGACTTAATGCAAAACAAATATTTATTTTAGCAATTTAAACCACTATTCCTGGTAAGATGTTTGTTTTCAAACTGATTCTGTTACCACAATGTTTAATTTTATATAAAAAGAGAATTTCTGTCTTCATGTATTTAATGTCTTCAATAGCTTCTTTGTTGCGGCTGTTTGCTTTGTTCTGTTTGCATATGTTTATAAACATTATATTTTGTGGTTTTGTTCGTTTTAGGAACTGAGAATAATATCACACTATTTTATTTAGTAATAACTTGTTAATTACATTTATACAAGAGTAAATAAGTAACGTGTTAAGAAATTTTTAATTTAATAAAATTATAAAGAAAATTATTGTGAGTGTACACAAATAAAAATAATAAATCTAAGAATTCTTTAATGCACAAATTGTAAGCGCGACTGTATAGTCTTTGAGGGATGTATATATATATAATTAATCTTATTAGTTAACATGATAAAAAGGTAACTTGCAAAATCATGAGACGTCTGCCTCTTTATTAATTTTTAACTAATAATAATAATGATATATAATATTTTGGCGATGAAAGAAATTTCGCGGGAGCAAAAGTGAATTTTTTTTTTTTTGTTACTACAACATATAGAATTAATGCACAAAAATATTATTCTGTTAATTGTAGTAAATTTATGTAAAAATAAAAAGTGCCAGTTTGAAATATCAGATTAGACTTTAAGAGGATTTTACAAACGTAAGAACGATATGTTGCAGTTGCTAATATTTTGCTTGAGGTTTTTAAGATTATTTGACGATATTATTGCTTAAGTCAGCGAATTGAATAATACAGAAATTCTTTACGCTGTTTTAGCGGGTTTTTTTCTCTCTCTCTCCTTTTAAATTTGAGATTTCCTTATTTATAACAAAAAGAGGCTGTTTTTCTCAATTCTTAACAAATGTAATGGATCAGTTCAATTTAAAAGAAAAAACTGCAAACTAGAGTAGTTTTTCGTTGCTAATAA
>JAPDSC010099052.1:335425-349584 GCA_026290005.1 Latrodectus geometricus | reverse complement strand
AATAAAGGACAAATTGTTATAGATAAATATATACGGTATAACTTCGATTCAAATTTTTCTACGTGGCATGATTATTACACACCAATACGAACCAAATCTGACTTTATACCTTCCAAATAAATAGTAGTATAATTGAAATTAATTATTTTGTGCTCATAAGTAATTCATTAATATAAAATACACAAAATATAATTGATTCAAATTGTATTTAAACAATTATCTATTACAACCTTGCCAGTAATTCCTTTACTTTTATCTAATTACAGCTTTATCAATAATAGAAATTTATAAATTAGTGCTATATATACAAAATTACCCTTTGCATTATAAGTAAAAATATTTTCTAATCCTTTTTTTAAGACATTATGGGAGAATTTTAAGTTTATTCTCATTTATGTTCTTTTTAAATCTAAGAAACGGGCATTTTATTACGCTGTACTTCCATGGGATTAGTTAAATAACGATCTACATAGAAAAATTAGAAAAAAAAGTTTCAATATATATTTTTTTTTCTAGTCAGAGATTTTCTTGAATCAGTTCAGCATCCAGAGAAAATTGGTGCAGCAACTCGAAATTTTCGACTCAAATATGTAATTAAATCCAGGATCAGAATTATCGGTGCAAATACATTCTGGCTTTTTTTTCGCTGGGGCGATAAAAAAAAATTGCTAACCACTAAGCAGTAAACAAAAAGCGGTCATTAAAAAAAAAAAAAAGCCGATAAGCTCTGCCAGATTCGACGCGACCCAACGACCGTGCAAATCGATAAATCTAAACAATAAGTTGTATCTTTATCGCCTCTCTCGATAATTGGGTCAGCCAGAGTGATAAAGCTCATCATTCTGAATACACATGCAATCGATTTTTTTTTTAACTGTTAACCGCGTCCTTTGTTGTACAGGGGAAGAAGGCCCCAACGCCTGAGCCGTTCCCTCATAGAAGACGTGCATAAAAGCATGCAAAGGGAAGAAATTACCAAAGTACCATGAAAAAGCTTTGTTCCCTTCTAGTTTCTTTTCAGATAGGGAAGGGATTAAAAATTAGCGCTCTTATTTATGCAGTCAGTGTTAAAATTAAAGCTTTGAAAAAGAGATAACTTCTCTTGCACCGAACTGAAGTAAACTGACGTAGTAATTCTCTTTATCTGTGATTCAATCTTAATAACTTTCTTCATAGAGGTTAAATGCCTTTAAGTCTTACTTCACGTTCTTCACAGGCATTTCTTAAACGAGACTAGGCATCATAGATAGTCAAATCTAGAGAGTCGTGAGTTTGATTCCTGATTCAGCTGAAATCCATCATGCTGACAGAATCTGAGCATATTTATTTCTAAATATATAAAAAATATTGTTAATGCCAATATGTTCTTATTATGTCAATTTAACAACCAGTTACATTTCTAATTATTTATAATTTTTACAGACCATTTCACCGTTAGCGTATAAAAGGATTGAATTTTTATTTTTGTCTAATACTAAGAAATACGTCGAAAAATCACGGTAAATTTAGAGATCATTTGATGATGGAATTTGGCAGCTATCTCACCGAGCTGGTAGCCGGATGATTAGCGCTCTTGCCCTCATTTCGATAGTTCGTGGCTTTGAGTCCCACTTTGATTTTAGATGTTTTGTAATGGTTTGGAAATCACATTAAACCGTTGTTTGTTTTAGTCGTGTGCAAAAAGTAGCCATTGAATGACAACCAAACCAAATGACAGTCGTCTTGGGCAATGGTTTCTAACAAACAAATTTTATGTAGCTTTGAGAAAGAAATTTTCATTTTGAAAAATAACTATATCAATTATTTTCAGAAATATTTAAATTTCTATCTTGTTTGAAACGTTTTTTTACACCATAAAATGAAGGTTCTTGTATAGATAAGCTAAACTCAATCCATAAGCGCGAGCGCATAAAAATTCCTCTTAGTTGAGAGGATATTAAAGTCGAGGATACTTTTATTCCAGTCCTTTTTCTACTAACAGTGTCTGAAAAAGTATAAGCATATTTTGAAACAGAGAAAAACGTTATTTGTTAAAAAAACCAAGAAAAATAGTAAATAATCGTTATTTTGAAAGATAATACTTCCAATCTGTTCTTAATTCAAACCTAGACAAATAAATCGGTGAATAATCAGAATAAGGATTTTATTTATGTGTTGCTGTTTCTTATTCTATCTGGTTTGCCAACAGGATAAACCAGATCCATGAAATCTTGAATTAATAAGTCCAAAATATTCGAAGAGAACTTCAGATCCTCTTTATTATGTCCTACGCCGGAAATAAATAAGCGGGAATATTTCAGCCTCTGAACATGAAGACAGAGGACTTACTTTGCTGCAATTTCGCCTATTTTATACTATGGAATGGCCTTCATGCCAAGGGTGAGCCTACCAGGAGAAAACTCCCTACGTTCTTCGTCCATTCTACTCACTGCCACCTCTTCTCCACTTTGAGGCTTCCAGCAGGACTTGAAGGATTTTTTATTTATAACATATACATTTGTCCCCGAGAATTTCTTCTATTACCAAAAGTGGTTGCTTTCATAGAAGTACGCTAATGTCAAGGATGTTCTCGTGAAGTTATCTTTATGGCAGTCTACAAAAAACCACCTGCCAATGGCTAAGTGGTTAGCGTTCCTGATTCCTAGGTTGTTGGTCCCGGGTTCGAATCCCAGTTTGGGCATGGGCGTTTCTTTCCTGTATTTCTTTGTTCTATTATTTTCTTTATTCTATTATTCCTATTTCTTTGTCATTTTCTTTGGTTGAGTGGTTAGCTCGGGTGTTGGTCCCGGACTCAAATCCCAGTTTGAGCATGGACATTTCCTTTCTCTTTCTGTATTTCTTTGTCCTTTCTCTTGAGATGATCGATGAATGTGGCCCACCCTATGAACGGGTTTATGGTGGTGTGACGTGGGTAATGCTACTCGCCTCCGTGACTTGGTTCACAGGTTCCACCGGGTTGGGTAACTCTAAATGAGTAGCAGTTTCCGGCCTTGTTGTGGTGAAGGGTTAATCACCCAGCACCCGCAGTTAGAAGAAAAAAGTTTGCGAACAAACAACTCAGGAAGTGGAAACTTAATACTTATCCAATAGTTATGATATACTCTAAAACATTTAACAAAATACCTAGTAACTTTATTCTGTAACAATTTATGAGATTATTAACTAATCATACTGTGGAGACAGAATACAAGTTTGTTTTTATTTGACGTGTATAGATTTTCTACCCACTCGAAAATTTTTAAGAAATAAAATAGGAATTGATGAATTTTGACTATAAGTATTAAGTTTTTATAACAGTTCAAATCTGAAAAGTTTTCCTAAATATGTTAATAATTATTTAGTTGAAGGAGTATTTTCGTAGTTATTAAAAGAACTTATCTGAAATTAAATGGTTAGTAAGTTTATTAGAACTTGAACTGAAAAGCGGTTCTCTTGTTACCGTTAATTGGTAAGTTTGATATCCGATAAAAGCCAAAGCACATCGCCAAGAATGGGCTGATATCAATTAAATATTCCTTGGCTGTAATGATAATTCTTGGCAGTGATGAAGAGGAATCCAATTCTAGTGTTGACCTTGGCTGAGAATTAAAATGCATTCGTCATTTTACTCTGTTGGAGGTCAAAAACAAGCAAGTAGTATGACAACACAACTTTTAATGGAATATTTTTGTATTAAAAATATATATCTTTGTTTACTGTCTTATTGAAAAATTAAAATCCGTCTAAGACATGTACAGATTCATTCCTTTTATATTTGCATGAAGTTGTTAGAATGTGAATTTATTATGCACACTGCAATATAGAACTCAATATAGCTATGGCACGTGTCCATTCCTTCTTAACCACTGCTTGATTAGGTAAAATTATTCAGTATCTGATCCCTTTGCATGTTTGGCGTTCCCCTCCAATCAGGCACCGATTTCCGGAAATCCGGCGGACTGTCAGAAGGGGGGAGGCAAAACTATTCCTTTTCGTTCGTGCGCAGTGCAGCAGTTAAATGTAATTGCTGAAATGCGTGCACACCAATACACGAAACATCGCGTAAAATATGCAAAATACACTTTATTAAAGGTGCTGTAATCGCTAGACACGACTCTTTCCACATTTAGCACTTTATTTTACATAATTTTCGCAGCGAATTTCGAATGGTAACCAATGGTTCACTTTACGTAAACTATTGTCTAGTTTGAACCTCTTATAGTTTAGGAACAAACTAGATTTTCACACAGAATAGTTTTCCGCAGTTTCGTGCTGGCGATAAATTCGTTTGGTTTTCAGTGCTTTTGATGGCTGATAAAATAAATTACTTCCACCTTTTCGGACAATATTTTAAATGCTTAGTGTGTATGCGAAGAATTAATTTAAATTAGCCGCATTTTAGTGGGAGCATTTTCTAATTTGAGCTAATGATGTGATATGTAAAAATGCCCAATCAAGATAATTTGACTCATTTATTATTTAAATCATGATAATTCAGACTAATTATCTAGAAAATTTAGATAATTTGATCATAAATATAATATAAATACTAATATTTTATCCTTATGTTTCGAAAAATATCAAACATGGGGATATTTTAAATCCAAACTTCTTTTAAAACAAATGAACGAACAAATCATTATAGGTGACAATTTAGAACAGTGTCAGTATTTAAGATTTAAATCTGAATAATCTTTTTGTAAAAGTTAGAGATAATTTGTGATAATCACTATAATATTGTAATTAACAGATAATGTTTATGCAATTGTATTTTTTTCATAATTAGAAACAATTTATCCACGAGTTTCTTGATTATCAATTGTTTTTAGAGATCATTATAAAATTTTATTTTTTGCGATATTTTATGGTTTGAAGTTTGGAATATTTTCCAAAAAAATTCACTTTTTCACTTTAAATTGTAAGTATTCAAAATTGCATAGTAATCAAACAATCGATTGTCTTTATAATTTCTTTAATTCACTGATTTAGAAAGTGTTAAACTTCGTGATGTTTTAAATAAAAAACAAATTTTAGAACACATCTTCTGAGATATTTTTATGCTTTGAAATTCGGAATATTTTCTAAAGAAATTTAAAAAGTAATTTTTCACTTATAATTCTAAATATTCTAAATTGCCTAATAATCAAACAGCTTGATTATCTTTTTCCAATAAGAATATTGTAATTCAATGATTCTGAAAATATTAAATTTCGTCATATTTTAGATAAAAAAAAAATATTTTAGAACAAGTCTTTTGATTAAATTACCATTGGGGATATTTTTGTGCTTTGAAATTTGGAATATATTCCATATAAATTTAAAAAACAACATTTTTATTTAAATATTCTAAACTGCATTATAACCAAACAAAGGATTATGTTTAATTTATTTTTTCTAATAAGAATATTGTAATTCATTGATTCAGAAAATATTAAAATTCGTGATGTTTAGGTAAAAAAAAAAACTTAGTTTAGAGCAAACCTATAGATGAAATTATCATTAGTGATACTTTAATTCAAGTTATTAATTTATTTACGCTGAATTCAAACACAGCTAGCAGTATAATAAATGTAAGATAATTAATCATATAGAGTGTACTATTACTCATACTATCATATAGAAGTACTACTACTCAATGTGTATACTTCTCAAAGTAAGATAATTAGCCATGTATAGTACTACTACTCAGCGTGTATTGTACAGTATCAATCAAACAACTTCAGATTTATGCTTGTTCGAAGCGTGTCATTTCGCACTAAGACAATTCGTTTGTTGTTTTTTGTTTTGCCCATTTAGTTGTGAGTGCTAAAAATGGAAGTCAACCAAGAGAAAATTTGATACATTTTGCAGTTTTTCTTTGATAATGGCCAAAATGTAAGCCAGATGTATGAAACTGTGAATGGTATTTATGGTTCCGATACTGTAACAGCCACAGTTACGTGCAATTTTGTTTTCATCGATTCCATTCAGGTATTTTTGATGTTAAGGATATACCTCGCATGAATGCAACGTCATCAAAAATTTTTGAAAAAAAAAAAATGTCAGTATAGTATCAGAAATGATCGAGCTTGACCACATGTTAGAGTTTGTTAGTATCGCCCAAGACCTAAAGAGATCAACTTTAAAATAGCTTCAAAACTTTTTCAAAATGTGAATCCGAAACAAGTTACATAAAGTTCACGTAAAAATAATGGATTTCTTTTGCCTCAATCATATATAATGATGAATAAAAATATCAATTCATTTTAAAATTTTTAATTAAAATAATAAAGAACATTCCACAAGGAAAATACTGCTATTATTTAAGAATTTATTGTATTGTTACATATTATATTTTGAAATGTTTATTCTGTTGCTCCTTTTCTTGTCAAACTATAAAAGTTAATCACACGAGAAAAAGCGCGTTCCTTTCCTTTAAAGCTCGCTGATTCTTATGTTGAACGCGTTATTTACTTGAATACATTACTTTGAAACAAACTACGCGTAAAAATAATGATTAAAAAGGCTCCCCAAGCCTGATGAAAGTGTGTTTTTACAAGCATAATTCTTCATCAAAAAACTCACCAACGTGTAAAGTATATTCTTATTAAGTTTTGCAAAAATTAAGTAATTATATGATTTATAATGGTAAAACTTTTTTCTCTTCCCTTTTCTCAGCTATAATTCTTTTTAATCTCTTCTCTGTTTTTGACGGAAGATATATTTTTGGAAAAATAAATGTTCAGCTTAAGCAAACGGCTTACCTATATAAACTAATTTATTCCAAACTTTTTTCATTTGCCTTCTATTTTTTTTAAATATGGCACTTAACTTCCTTTTCCGCTTTCTTACTTCACGAAAGAAATCAGTGCGGCGTTATGAGCACAGGCCATATGCAAGCAGTTTTAAAACGCTTAATTCTGTCCCCAATGCTATTTATGAAGTAATCTCTTTTAGTTTTGGATGAAGAAAAAATAGATTATCATTCTGATAACCGTTTTTTAACATCTTGAACAGAAATTAAGAAAAAAGTAAAATAGTTACTTAACTCTTAAAAATTTCGAGCAGGAAGTAATTACAAAAACTGTAGTTTGCTTCGGAGGATTATTTTACGGTAGCGTGATTTTGGTAAATAACATTAAATCCTGTTAAAAAAAATAACTGAGATTAAATCTATAATTCGCAAATAAGAATTTATTCATAAGCCTATTAATGACTACTAAAAAAGCTAAGCTGGGAATGTGATTTGAATTGTTCTTTTTTTGTCTGGCAATATATTCTTCCTTGAAACCTCTTGGTGAAGATTGACCCTTGTGAAATTCAAAACATAAAATTATCGCCAATTACATCAATCATCACACACTCTGTTATTCCATGGCAATGTCGGATTTGGTAATTTCCAGTAATTGGATTTAGAACTGGAGAACTGTTCCAAAGTTCTATAGTAGTCATGGAGGACTATTCCTCCATGTTAAGAACCAGTCAATAGAAATCCCCTAATAAATATTTAAGTATGTTGGTTTTACAGCTTTCTATATCTTCGAAACTATTAGTAGTTTATATTTTTATGGGGAAGAATTTATATTTTTTAACCATCTAAATACTACAGAATGATGACGTTGATGTGCCATTATTATTCATGGATTATCGAATTCTTAACAATTTTTAAAATGAAACACTCATTGAATTTTACCTCACTTAGCGTTCCGGTTTCAATTATTAATAAATTTATCTGCATTCGTAGTTTTTCCAGCAAATTTTCCGCGTGATTCGCTTGATAATCCGAAATGAAATCATCGACAATGCATTGCTACATTTTTACTTTTTCAATATTACAGCCGTCTTGACATTTGGATCTTGTGTACAGGTAGATGGTGGTTAAATCAGATAAATTTGGCATAATGTCTAGTTATACATTTTGGCTTGGATTTTGCTGTAAGGGCCACTTCTTATAACAAATATGTGTTTTATAAAGGACCAACGGTTCAAAAGGCAGCTTGTCCACTAAAGACATCCACACCTGGATTGAGAATCAATCCATGAACTATACTTGATTTTCTAATTTTATTTTATTGTAATTTTTAGCCGATAGGAGAAGTTTCTGTTAGGATCTATAATTTAAAGCAGATTATTAAATGCTATAAGTTCCACATTTGGGTTAAAAACTGAATTTATGAATGGACTCAATTCATTACCAGATGGCGCTGTCACACTTGGGACTTGTCATTAGACAAATATCAAGCGTAGATTGCTTACATAATTTTTTGTGTATATTCATATTTGAAAGCGATAAATAAGTTTAATTTTATACGGAAACTTTATAGCAATGGTTTTTCAATTTTGTCAATGCTACATTTAATAATTAAACCGATGAATATTTATGCTTTTTCCTATACTTATGTTTAAATAAGCTGAATAATTTTTTCAAATAAGTGATGAAAAAGTATTTTAATGAAAAGAAAAAAGGAGCTTTATTGTAGCAAGAAAGAAATTTGTCTTTAGAATTGTTTTATGTAAAATGATAGAATGAAGTGAAGCAGTTTACATTATATTATTGACAAACGCCACATTTTTTTGCCAAAATAACTACACAACACAAATTATTCACCATTTTACTACAACAGAATAGCGTTTTAAAAATTAGCTTCACTGAAATCGACAACATTTGACACCAAATATCAGAAAAATGGCGAAATAAATATTGAGGGCAGAACTGCTTGTAACTTATTAGATTCAAATAAAACAGAATTTATTTATGCAGCGGACAATTCAAACAAACAGCGTATTCGACATGTGACTTTGACGTCATAGGAAATGTGTCAATTGAAACTGTTGAATTGATTGCTAAAAATTTTACCATTCATCTTTACCAGTTCCATTGCTGTTGGCGCGACTAAGCAGGCATTTAGTTTTTCTTAAAATACAAAGTATCCTTTTCTTTGAAAAAAAGAGAAAAAAAGCTCTAAAAAAAATTTGCCTCGCCAAAAAAATTTACTTTTACGCAACTAAGGCAATGGTGCTTTATCTTAAATATTTGAGTTGCGAAGAATTTCGCATGCAAAGAGAAAACAGGCCTCCTCGGAAAGCGAAAAAAGATAATTTTCCCATATTTGCATTCTACTCCATTAAGTTCCGAAGAAGCACTTGTTATAAATGCTTATTGCGTCATTTGAATTTGAAAGAACTCTAAATTTATCGATCACGCCAACTTAAAATGCATGATGGGTAATATGTTCAACATGAAATTCGATGTAGGATTGTGGGTAATTGGTTTTTAAGAGAAAGGATGAGTATAAGCGTTCTTTCCATGTTTAAATATTTCACTATCTCTAGTATTAATGATTAATGTTTTAAGATTGGAAACGAAAAGCATTTTACGAAATTTAAATGTTTTGTAAATTTTTTTCAACGGAAACAGAATTTGGGGCTGAGTAATAATGAGAAAATTGTTCAAATTGGATGTATTTATTTTGTTGCATATGTTTAACTAGGTTCCTATTTTAGTAATTATTAACTAACTATTTATATGTTTGATTGTAATTTGAATGTTATGTATAAAATTATGAAAATGCGGGATTTTATATGTGAGTAAAATAATTTTAATAAATTTGGGTTCTTTTTTTCATTGGTTTATTTAAAATTTTTGTAATTTTTATTGATTCTGCGTTTGTTCTAAATCTATTTTTACACATTTTTAATTTATTTTAAGTATATCTTTCATTATAATTGTTGATATAAATAAAATTACAAGGATGCATAAAAATTATTCTCATTCATAAATCTCTTTTCATTTATAAAATGTTTGCTGAGAAAAATTAACTAAATAACTTTTAATTTTGAATATTACTTTTAGTTTAAAATTATGTCTTTAAAAAAACTATTGTAATTATTAGAAAATTTATTTATTAGTCAATATACAGAACGTTTTACTGTCGTCTAATCATAAAACCGTATTGTTTGAAGTCTATGGTTCTGAGTTTGATTCCTGTTAATGACGACAGTTGGTTTTGCGTTTCTGCTTTCGTTTATGCAAGGGCAACAGCGAACCCCATCTTGCTAGCACAAGAACAAAATCTCCCAACCATTAACATATTATTATCTCAAGTTATAATGAAAATATTGGTAAGAAATTCGGCCTACATGATTTAAGTGCTTTTATCTATGACATGTGAAGCAAAAGTTTGAATATAAATAAAAAATATTTTCAATTAATAGCTATTTTTAAATGGAACATTCAGTAAAATTTCATAAAACCATCCATATTGCTGTATATTTTTAATCATATTTTTTTATCATTCAATATTTTTCTTAGATTTTTGCTTCATTTTAAAGAAAATTGTCACATAAACCTCAAGTCAAAATTAAATTAAATTTGATGCCTTATGATTTTTTTTCTGTTGAGTGTTAGCCGTTATGTTAAAATTTTATTAAAAATTTGCCTGGAAGTAATCAAATTCACAAAATGTATGCAACATACAATTAAAATATCGGCTAATTTTATGTTTTTACTTCATAATTTATAAAAACATGAGAATAAAAATTTTTAATGAAAAGTTAGCTTGAAATTTGGCAAATACCTTGAGAAAAATACACAATGGTTACTTAAAGAAAATTTTCAATAGTTTCTAGCAGTTATTTTGTTTGTTATTCAATATCAGATTTAATATTCAGAAGATTCACCATAATTTATTCTTAAGTTGACGCGCTTCATGTTTAATTTCGTTTATTTGTGCACAAAGAAAGGTGGTTGTTGCATTTTTGTTTTCTATATGTTTGTCTGCAATGAGTGCTTATTATGAGTTTTTCTGGAATTTTCAGTCACTGCGCATGAATAGGATCCATTTTGTATGAAAGAAAATCGTAACGGATATTTTCATGTTTTAAATTAATTGTTAAGTTGCATGCTATGTAATGGCAAAATTAATATGCTAGAATAATTTTTAAAAAAATAATTTTTAAATTATTTTTTAAAAGTTATATTTTGTAACCTGTATTTAAACATAAAGTACAGCATTGAATATTTCTTTAATAATGTTACAAATAAACAAGTAATATGCAAAAAAATATTTTTAATTAATTCCATCTTAAACCAACAAAGAAAAATTTAATAGTTACTTTTCATTAAATTTCTCTGTCTATCTTCTGTGTATGAAACAAGCGCATCTATTCAGTCTGTTTGCTTAATTTATAGCTTCCATTATTTTTATGCTTCGACGAGATTCGAACCGAAAACATGAAAGTTCCATGCTGATACTCTACCAACTTTGCTATTGTAAGACTATTTATTCTCTTCACTATATTGCGTAAAGTCTTTTATAAATAATTTTCATTCATTATTTTTTTTAATTAGAAAAATGTTTTTCTCAAATACACACTTTCCATCTACCTATCTAATTTATATCAAAACTACAAAGTTGATTTTCAAAGGAAGTGATAAATTCATTTACAAAATAATAAAAATAAATAAATTTAAGAATGTTAAGATAGCGATAGTAACTGTTGATGATACTACACAACAGTGTATTTTTCTCCCACACAAAACTAAAATTAATTAATTAATTTTAATTTACATTAATAACTGAAAACACTGTATTAATATCAAGTGTCGTCCATTATTAGTTTAAAAAAATGTAATTGAACTTGAGTGTATGAAAAAAAATTATTTTATTAACAGTTGAAAATTTGGCCAAATAGAGAGAGTGTGGTGTGATAGTAGCAACTGAAAACAGAACTTTAGTTTGCATATGATGAATCAAAGTAACTGTAAATAAATTTTTATAAAATGCTTAACCAATATAAATATGTAATATTAGGTTGGGGAAAAAGTTATCCATTATTTTTTCGGTAGACGTCTGTAGTGATCGGTGTCTCGTGAGGTATCTATCAAACAATTTCAGATTTATGCTCGTTGGAAATGCGACATTTGACACTAAAATATTCTCTAGCGGTTTCTTGTTTGATTCAGTTACGAGTACAAGGTTTTAAAAATGGAAGACAACAAACAGAAAATTCGATACATCTTCGTTTTTCTCTTGTAACGGTGAAAAAGATAGCCGGGTGGCTAAAATTGTGAAAGGTGTTTATCGTCCTATATATGACTGTAACAACCAGTTACGCACAATTTTGGTTTCGTCGATTCCGTTTGGGTATTTGGATGCTAAAGATGCACCTCGCATGGATACAACATCGTCGAGAATGTCTATAAAATATCAAAAATTATCAAATTTGACAGCATGTCAGCAGTCGTAACTTCGCACAAGACTTAAAAATCTACATGAAAACTGTTTTAAACCTTTTTACATAGCGAATCTGAAAGAAGTTACAAAAAGTTCACGTAAAAATAATGGATTTCTTTTTCCCCAACCTAATATTACATAAATAAAATTTGACACTATACAAATTTAGAAAATTTTTATAATTAACGTCCGAAGATGGTAATTCAATTTCTAATCAAGTCTATCACTATCGCATTGAGAGGATTTATAAGCATTAAAAATTTATTTAAGAAACAAAATATTTCAATTAATAGGACATAGAAATTGTCAATTCAAATGTCGACTTCGTCGTCTGAACTGGCTAACAATGACGTAATTTAATCTGAATTTAATGTCTTTGGTCTCAGAAACAGGCAGTCGAAAAGTAAAACAGTAATGTGGTGTAGTAACTTTTATTTCTGGTATAATGCTTTCATATTAAAAGAAGTAGATGCTTTAAGATAACCTGCAAACCATTTGTGATTATTCAAATTGAATTTTTCCCTGAAAATATTTCTGGGTAATCATTTACAGGACAACAAACAAGTTATTGTCGGTTAGCCTATACTTTAGGGTGACCTCTTGATTCACGCCTAATTGTGGTCGCGGTTTTTCGCCAAGCCGGGCAAAACCCAATCGTATTCTGCTTGCAAATGAACAATTGATTGTTCTGTACCAACGAAAATCGCCAATAAAATCGATAGCCAAATGAAAATCGAACAGTTTGCCAAGGGGGCACCTACAATATAGTTTTACCTTATTGTCTTTCTCAGCATATTTCTTCCGCCAACTAATTTAAATTAATTCGTAAACTATCCACACCATTAAAGTGGGGCGAACCATTCTTTTGCGTTCTCTAATTCTTCATTTTGCTCTTATTGAAGCACATACAATGGCTTGCGTGGGTGTCTGAATTCTAATTGTGATTCACGTTATTGTGAGCGAATTGTTCAAATTCTTCTGTTTCTAGCAGTCACAAAAAAAAACCAGATCTTTGCTTAAAGTTTTTTTTAATTTCGTTCATCAGTGAATAGGGCTGCAATCAGATCGTGATAAAGATTGCTTTGTGACAAATATCTTCCAAAATCCACTGTACTGGAAAGATTCTACTATCATTATTTGAACAATGAATAAAGCTTCCATTGCTTTTCGCAAAACGACCGATATAGTTTTCATCTTCTCATTTGCCAACTTTACGAAAATATATTTTGTTGTGGAGATAATTGTTCCAATCTATACGCCCTTTTTATTTGTCTTAATTGTTATGATTTCTGGTAGGATTTAATAAATGTAAGTTCCTTATACCAATTAAAATAATTAGCAAAAATCGTTCCCAATGTGTTCAAACCAGTTTTCAATAAGCAATCTAATGTTTATTAGTATTAATATTATTTAAAATAAGGTTGGGGAAAAAATAAATCCATAATTTTTACAAGAACATCAGTAAATTGTTTCGGATTCGCATTAGATAAAGGGTTGAAACTGTTCTAAGGTCTATCTTTAGCTTCTGGGCGATGCTACAACTGCTCACAAGTAGTCAGTTTTGATAATTTTTTATATTTTACCAACAATTTTAACAGCGATTATCCTGTGCGAGGTGCATCTTCAACATAAAAAGTCCCAGAACTGAGTTGATGATGTCCAAGTTGCACGTAACTAGTTGTTACAATATCGAGACTATAAAATTCACAATTTCAATCACATACCTTGTATTTTCACCTTATCAAACAAAAATTGTAACAAATACCGAATTTTCTTTTTGTTGAATTCTTTAGCTTTGTGCAAAACGTCACCTTTCTAACAAGAATAAATCTGAAAATGCTTGATCGATACTTTTATAGATATTGATCACAATATTAAAGCTTTCTACTGAAAAAAATAATGGATTACTTTCCTCCACTCTAATATATATATATATATATATATATATATATATATATATATTAG
>JAPDSC010099052.1:317346-329174 GCA_026290005.1 Latrodectus geometricus | reverse complement strand
ATTAACAACAGCTAAAAAAACTCGAAAAAAAGAAATTGAATAGTTTTATCTAAAAATGAAAGTGATTTAACAAGTTAATGATATTATAAAATACCTCTCTAACCATTGGTTGTCTGATAAACCCATCTTAATATATCGTTATCTTACACAGTGATTGAATGGTTAGAACAACTCCTGTGCTGACACTTTTTCTTTAAATCATAATAAAATAGGAATACTCAACCCTTATTTCTTCTGAATACCATATTTTGAATATAATATGAACATTAAATTACTCTTAAACACAAATATGAAAACGTTAATCCTCTTAAATTGACAAAAGATCAAATAAGGTATTTCTTTTTTATTAAACGTCTTCACAGCGAATGGCCACAAGTTCGATTGTAGTTATTGCTGAAGAACATGGTCTTACTATTTAATATATACTTTCTGCAAATATAGCATTGAGATAAGTGTTTTAGAGTTTTCATCCTAAAATCTCTTGGATGCTACTCAATTTCTATGAAACCTTTCGTAAAAATTATTTATTATGTAATTACAAAAATAGTCTACGAATGGTTTTTATTTCATTGACTTTAGGATTTTCAGATTGGTATTAAATCAAACTTAATTTCCCCAGTGATTAGTTTTTAAATACTGGTCCATTTTTTATAATATCTTTCTGTAAAGAATTTTAAGAAATGCATAAATAAATAAGTTATTTAATTAAATAATCTAAATTATACAACGAGGACTTTTTTCCCCTCCAAAATGTATGGTATTATGTAATTTCTGGGTGTTTCACGTGTCCTGACAATTAAGTATGATTTGCTTTCTATGAAACTTTCTTTTTGCCTAGAAAAATGATGGAAAAATCTTATAACAATTTAATAGGATTATTTCCTAAAAGTTGCTAAAAATGAGGTAAGCAATTCGAATTAATTTAATTAGTTTTCTGTTTTGATGCAATATGATTAAATATTTTAGAATTGATTCTGTTCAAAGCAAACTCTTAATATGTGATGTGTGTAAGAATTTATCAATCGGTTAGATTACTTTTTGCTTCACAATCAATTATTCCTCACACGGATTAAGTTGAAAAGTTACTTTTTGAAATAACGATATTAAAGATCACAAAATTAAGTCAATTATTACGATAATCAGCTTAATAATTTTAATTATTCCCTAAGAAATGACAATGAATAATAATTGTTAGAATATATGCACTATGAAATATCAGTTTCTCTTTTATTGCAATGTTACTTGGGATTAAATCGTAATACAATTAACTACTGTTCCTTTTGATGGTAATCAAGAGTTGGTGACTTTTGGAAATAACGATAATGAAAACTAGTAAATTGTGATAGAGATCAGCCTAATAATTTTAGTTGTGTTATCTCCTAAAAAACGACAGAAAAATTATTAATTGTTAAGAGATATACAATTAGTTTTCAATTTTGAGATGCAATACAATTACGTTATCGTTAATTCAGTTTACTTTATACTTCAGTTTTCGTTAACTATATTCAATTTACGTTAAATACATTAGCACTAAGCAAATTTAACATGTAAAATGGATAAAAGTTTACTGCTTATTTAAATTATTTTGACTGTAGTAGACTTTTGCACTCGTCGGCTAATTTAACGTGACGATGTACCGTTTAGAGTAGATTTCGATTACTTCATGTGAAGTAGGAATCAAGCTCATGATCTGTTGAATAGAAGGCTAAAGGGCTAAGCATTTCATCCCATCATCAATGTGAATCATCAATTTTTCCATTTTTTTTTCTATTGTAATGATTACATGTGATTATAACATGCTTCATATACCTTTGAATGTAATCAAAAATTTGAAGACAACTACTTATTGAAACCACGGTAAAGAAATCTTGTAATCGAGGCAATTATCAAAGTAATTAGCTCATGTCTTTTCTCGGGGAGATTTGTGGCCGCCAAAGAAGAATCCAAACTCGCCAAGGGATTCGGAAAATCAATCACTCGCCCGTTCGTCGGAGCACTCAAGATTCATTTTATCAATTTCCATAAAGCAATAAACGTGGCCGCAGCCAAATTAAGAGCCGCCTTCCCCAAAAGGGAGCCAAGTCATCAACAACCAATTCTCATGAATGGAGAAAAGACGCATGAATAATTCATGCGAAGGCAGGCAATTGAAAATGAAACTAAAACATACATCCTCGGGAGACGGTCTATCAAAAGTTCGTGGCGACAAACTACCCTCGAAATGAGGATTTGATGAGTGTGAAAGTAGGAATTATTTTTGGAAGAAAACTTCGAATGGTGGTGAGTCCTTTTGTTTTCGCCACTGGCGACAATTGATTGCAGAGAGTTATTCGGTGGAAACGGACTGCCAGTGATTGAGTATTTAAGTATTTAAACTCTTCTTATGTTGGGACTGAATTTAGATTCCTGTTGGCGAATTTGGCATGTGAAAGTTTGTGAATCAACAACCAGATAAGGCGACTTGCAATGGATCAACAATGCAAAGTCACTCAACAATGCAGTCAGTTTTTTTTTTCACTCTTTATTGGTTTATATTCAGGAAATTTCATCCACTTTTGATTTTTGTACACCACGGGGAGAACTTCGAGTCAATAGAAAGTGGAATAAATAAAATGGCTTCAAGTCACTGGGGTTTAAAGGAATGCTGCTCCTTTCCAATTATACCAAAGTCACACTTTAATTTGATTGAGAAAAGTAGTACAGCATAGTAGAGAATTTTCATTTGCTTATTTGAAAACATCTATTCTTATTGAATAATTTTTTTTTCACAAATATCCGTGAAAATATATAAATTATTTCTTTAAAATTTCAATTCATATTATAAAGAGTTTCATTTTGATCTTAAAACCGATTTAATCTTATTTGTGTGTAAATTTGACTGCTCTTATGTGTTAGTTTTCTATTATTGGACCTTATGAAAGTGACGCAAAATACTTATTTATTATTTCGTATTAAAATTTTCTTATCACCATTTAACTGTTAATAAAACTCCCAATTGATATTTATGTTTTTTTTTTCTCCAAATAAGATTTAGAACTATACAATTTTGCTTTCGAAAATCACAGCAAACGAGAAATTAACTCTTTTCAATGGTAAAACCAACAAGCGACCCTAAATTGTGTTAGTGCTCTTTTTTTTAAAAAAGGAAAAAAAGAAAGAAAAAAAATTGTTAAATGATTGGATTGGTTCAACATATAAAGGTTATAATTATTAAATAAAATAAGTTAATAAACAGAATACTTTTCGGATATTCATTTATAGCATAAATAAATATCACGAAAATATTTTGTTATTTAACCGCATGGAGTCTTATATTACTAATACAAAAATTCAACATAATACTAAACTCTGCGGCACAAGAGCCCATCCGGGGTCCTACACCCACGTCTGTTTTCTTGCCAAGGATTTCGGGATGTGAAGCATATTGTCCCGGTTAGCTGGTCAGTCTAACCTCTTGTATTTAGTTCTCAAGCATGCTTGGTACTCAGTTTTATCGACTTACTGAAGAGATGAAAGACTGAGTGAACCTTGTCCAGCCTTAGGATGGAACCTTGGACTTGTGAGGTGGACGAAACATTACCACTAGGCCTCTCAATATTTTATTATTGATAAAAAAGAATTAGGGAACATTGAAAGAGTTCATGTGATTATCTTTTAGAAGATTATCCTTTAATCGTCCACCACATGTCTTCTGTATCTGTAATGTCAGATATGGATGTACCGTCTAGGAAATGTTTTATACCCCACCAATACAAATATCAATTCAGATCATGTAACATCTTTTAAGGAAGATTGCCCCTTGATCCATCAGAAGACCCACCCCTATCTGTTATTTTATTTACTGCAAAAGAGTATTCATATCATCAATAAAAAAATCACATACTAAACTTGAAACAAGCATCATGAAACAAAAAAATTGGTTTATGATCGTTCAGCAGAAAATTCATCAATAGTTCCACCATTAGATACTGGTCATTCTATTTAGAAATGCATCTTGAATGTTATGAACTGGCATAAATTCACTTAAAAAACCTATCTTTAACCTATGATGCCAGTGGTTAAATGGTGGACACTAATGGATTTAAACATAAAGAATTTTGTCAAATGGATGGTAAGGACATATTAATAGCTGTTTCATTGGAAGGATTCACATTATGCTATTAAGATGAAAAGGAATTAAAGGCTGTTAACAAATGCGAGTAAGGGACTTAAGGGAGGGAGGATTCACTGACATTAGTTATAACTTTCCAAAAAAGGTTACAAACTTTCTACAGCACAATTTGATCTTGAGTTATATTTAAAGATGCGTTGGCAAAACTAAATATTTGTGCGATTTCTTAAAGTGTAAAGAATTCTTTAGTATCTCACCAATCAAAGAATCTGTTCAAGCAAATTATTACGTATCACATGCTACTTGATTGGCTTAGCAATGCCTCCGTGGTTCTCAAGTTTGAACCATCTGAGTTCAATTCCAATGAACGAATATAATTAACTATTTCATAGAGAGTTCACAGATGTACAAGATAAAGTTTGTCATATTTTTAAAAATGCTGTATAAGGAAATGGGATATTTTAAATAACAACACGCGATATTTCTTATATTTCACTTTCATCATATATTCATTTAGTGCTGTGACTTTCAATGCTACCGAATACTTCTGAACTTGAAATTTTTTCTTGCTCACTTTCTAAAACTTGAAAAGATTTTTGTTAATTTTAATCGATTCCTACATTTACTTTACACATTTAGCAATACAATTCAACTTCAAACAAATTCTCTTGGTAGCAGGAAAGTTTTTGAACTTTAATTTATCCACTTCAATGTCAGGTTTGTCCAAACAAAAATGTATCAGAATCAGTCTGTATGGGACCCATAACTCCCATCGTGTGTTTCTTTCGTCATCCCCACGACTATAATCAGTCATTTTTTACCTGGACCCGTACACAGCGGCAACTAGGGGAGGAGGAAGGTCGGGATTTCTGTCTGCAAACAGTGATGGAAAACTGCTGCCGGACATCAAGGCAGCGTCCGGCCGTGATGTATAGTCTTTGAGTTATGAAGCCAGATTAAAGTGAAGAGTGCTGACTCTCAGAAAAGAGGCGAAAGAGATAAATGTGGGCTCTGTTTATCGACCAGTCGGGGTGTTTGGAAAAGTGTTATTGATCACCACTCTAGAAGTCTGCAGACATTTCACAGGTTGTGGTTTTTTTTCCTCTTAAAGTTCATTTCTACGAATAAAATACTAAGGAAATAAATCGTTTTGATATTTCTGGCTAAAACAACTCCCTCTCCCCCCTTCAGCAGAAACGTCCCATACAAAGTCTGAGATGCATCGGTGAAAAATATGATGATAAATGGAGTGATTTATAATGCCGGAACTACAGAGTTTGAAGTTGGAATCCGAAAAGAAACTGCAGCCACATATGTTTCGTTTTCAACAGATCTGTGTTACATTTTTGAGGATGACTAATGGAATAGCTCAGTTCGATATCAAGGAAGAGTTCAAAATACGCAATATTTTTAAGTGTCTAGGCTCACAATAATTTAATAACATTTGAAGTTATGTTTCTCATATTCAAATACATGCATTGTTACCAACGAGATGATTTAAATTGAGTTAATTATCGATTTTCATTTTTTTCGAAATGGCTTAATTGCACAGGAATTTGAGAATAAAACACATCACGAATAGCTAAAAATATTCAATATTAAAAAGGGTTTGAACTTACGAATTTGATTTAAATGTCTTAATCCAAATAATCTAACCACCAGAACAATGTTCAGATGTTTACTGTAGTTCTGCTTTTTCATGCATATTTGTTTATATGGGTATCGAAGCTGCTGAACAGTGGTTTACACACTCTTTAAATATAGTCTGTAGAAGTATAACTTAGTCAAACTGCCCAATTATATATTTAAAACCAGTTTCAACTGGAGAAATCGACACCAGAAGTGGCACCCTCCCCTTTAGAACACACCAAAGGGGGAACACTATAATCTACTGAACATCTTAAAACTCAGATGTACTTTTAGCATGTCTCAGAAAGGTTATTTAATGAACGTTTTATTTTTGGTCACAGTGTCTTCCGAAAAATTATCATGATCCTTGATCTTTTCCTTTATTTGGTGATTTTAAGTATAACAGTGGCTTAGAAATATGTAATACATTAATGAGGTTTACTTGTTAATCGATATTCTTAAGCGGAATAAGCTAAGTGTACCATTAACTCTTTCAAGTATTCATTATACTGAAGCACATACTCTAATCTTTGAATTAAGAGGATGAAGAAACATTACCTGATAGTTTCCAGTGTACTCATTATTATCTTCTTTATCACATCATAGTAGAGCTTTCTCTTGAAATAAATGAAACCCTCTGCATACTCGTTCCATTTCAAGCATACTCGTTCCCAAATTTAATCGGAGAGCGAAACAATCGATTACGTGTTTAAATAGCCTACTTTGAAGCTATCGTCAAGGGTACGTTGAAGCTGTTTAAATGATGTTCAAAGACATGTATGATGCAGTATTTGACAATTCAATATCTAATATCGAAAATAAAAGCTGAACTCCACCAACGCCGTACGATTCTTATTTAGCCAAAGTAAGCAAAGGGACACGCCTCAACCTTTCTGTTCGTTAAAGCAGCTTCAGAGGAAGACGTCCCCAGTGGTTAATAACGTCCGGGGACATCGCCCTGTCCTTCTCCACTCCCGAAGAAGATGTAATGCGACTGGCCCCCCTCCCTGAATAGTGCTTAGTGCTGTTCTCGAAATTAGCACAGAGTCCCTTCGGGGACAATCAGGGGTGTGGAAGTAGGTGGCGACAAACAAATGGAATTATCGATCCCATCCATAGGTCCGGTCGCCTCTTCTGATTGAATTCGGGGGCATTGTTGTTGGGAAGCGTTGCCAAAAGCTGGCGAATTCGTGTTTAGTCCGGGATAAGTAGCCATAAGATGATGAGTATTGACCCTAAAGGAAAGAAAGGGGACAATGCTGATGTCTTGAATTGGCGATAAAAAAAATGCAACTAAAGTGTTTTATATTTTTGTATCTTTTTTTACGTGATTTTAATGTTAATTTTTAAATCTGTTATAAAAATTCAACCGAAACTTTTAATTAAAATAATTATCATTTGCAGAGGAAAAAATCATTCTTAATTTATTGTTATATTTTTGAATGTTATGTAATGCATTTAGTGTATACCATCTGCTTTCTAAAATTAGAGAATTTTTTTTCTGATATCATAAGATGGAAAATCTCTATGATCTATCACATTGCTACATACATATAGCATTATACTGATTTTATAACTGTATACGTATGTTTCATGGAAGAAAGAAAAGAAAAAAAAAAAAAAAAAAAAAAAAAACATTTAAAAATTCTTAAATATAATAAAAAAAGTTACCATTTATTATAATATACAAATTTCATAAATTATAATTTTTTTTTCCTAAGAAAGAAAAATATTAAAAATAATGAGGTAAAATACAAAAAATTACTTTTGTTATAAAATACTAATTTTAAATTTTTTTTTTTTTTTTGACGGGAAAAATATTTAAAAATTTTTAAATATAATAAAAGAAATTACCGTTTGTTATGAAATACTAATTTAATTTATAATTTTTCCCCCGAGAAAAAAAAAATTAAAAATCCTTAAATGTAATAAAAGAAATTACTTTAGTTATAAAATACTAATTTTATAATAAATTTAATTTTTTTAAGGTGGGAAATAAAATGTTTAAAAATTCTTAAATATAATAAAAGAAATTACCGTTTGTTATAAAATACTAATTTCATAAATTATAAATTTTCTATTTTTTCCTGGGAAAGAAAAACATTAAAAATTCTTAACAGTAATAAAAGAAATTACATTTCTTATACTAATTTTACTAAATTTTATGCTTTTTGGTGGGGAAAAAATACATAAAAATTCCTAAATATAATAAAAGAAATTACCGTTTGTTATAAAATATTAATTTAATACATAAATTTTCTATTTTTTCTTGAGGAAAAAAAGCATTAAAAGTCTTTAAATATAATAAAAGAAATTACTTCTGTTATAAAATACTAATTTTAATAAATTTCATTTTTTTTGTGGCAAAAAAATATTTTAAAATTCTTATATATTATAAAAGAAATTACTGTTTGTTATAAAATTCTAATTCCATAAATTATAAATTTTCTTTCTTTCTTTTAAAGAAAAACATTGAAAATACTTCAATATAATAAAAGAAATAACCATTTGTTATAAAATATTAATTTTAATAAATTTTATATTTTTTCATGGGAAAACAACTCTATTCTTACAGCCTTATGACAGGATTAAACTTTAACTTTCATAAATTTTTGACTATTTTTGAAAACTTGTTTATGGTTTATAGATTTTATAATTCTGAAGTATCTTTCGTCATTTAATAAATGAGAAGCATCCACTTTTAAAAACACAACTCTTGTTACCGGTTTCAAATTTCCCAACAAACTTAGTAACATTGCTAAGGTTCACAAATAATTTGACGAACAGAAACTAATTTGGCAATATTGTTGTGCTCTTTATATTATTTTTTGCACATAGGTTCAGAATCGGCTCCCAATCGGACACTTGGCAGCAGTCAATAACACGAATTGCCAGAACAGAGAATTATCAACTCTGACATTTATTTAAATGCTCCATCATATTTAAATTCATCAAAGAGAAATTCTTTTATTAAATTAAGAAATATTTACTAAATATTTACAGAATATATAAAATAAATTTCAGAAACGTGCAAAATTTAACTTTTAAAATTTAGTTAAAATAGTAATTATTTTTAATACGCCTTCAAAATATTATTTACTATACTTTTTTATTTATAGCAACAAAATATTTTGTACATTGAATATTATTCGAATTTGGTTAGATTTGTTTATCATTCAACGATCATTTCTGTTCATGAGGATTCCAATTAGATCGAGATCTAGAATTCAAAAGGGACATTCAAAATTGCATTCGAGATATTTTTTTGCAGGCAAATGTAAAAATAATATATTTACATCTAAGTTTAAAATTTATTAGATTATAATTTTTTAAAAATAAGTGAAATATTGAAGAAATTATAATCTAACAAAAAATTTGGTTCTTACAAAGCTAGAAATATTATGTTATAAATCTTTAAAACCAAATAAATAAAGATTTTATCAAATTATATATATATATATATATATATATATATATATATATATATATATATATATATATATATATATATATATATATATACTGAGTTGTTCGGAAAGTTATTTCGTTCATTTTAAGAGTATGATGAAATCATGCATGGTAAAAGGTATTGGTCTAGAATTGACTATATACAATTCAATAAATTATTTATTCGCTATACGTTATGCATTTACATATAAAACTAGATAATTTTACGAACAATAATATATATATATATATATATATATTAGGTTGGGGAAAAAGAAATCCATTATTTTTACGTGAACTTTATGTAACTTCTTTTGGATTAAATTATTCATTTTGTAAAAAGGTTTAAAACAACTTTCATGTAGATTTTTAGGTCTTGCGCGTTATGACTGCTGACATGCGGTTAACTTCGATCATTTTTGATATTTTATAGACATTTTCGACGATGCCGTATCCACATGCGAGGTGCATCTCTAACATCAAAAATACCCGAACGGAATCGACGAAACAAAAATTGTACGTAACTGGTTGTTACAGTCTTATATAGGACGATAAACACCTTTCACAATTTTAGCCACCCGGCTATCTTTTTCGCCGTTACAAGAAAAAAACAAAAATGTATCGAATTTTCTGTTTGTTGTCTTCCTTTTCTAAAACCTTGTACTCATAACTGAATGAATCAAACAAAAAAACGCAAGAGGATGTTTTAGTCTCAAATGTCAGCTTTCCAACGAGCATAAATCTGAAATTGTTTCATAGATACCTCACGAGATATCTATCACTACAGACGTCTACCGAAAAAATAATGGATTACTTTTCCCCCAAACTAATATATATATATATATATATATATATATATATATATATATATATATATATATATATATATATATATATATATATATATATATATATAATTTTTAATTCAATTTGTATTTATTTAATTAATTTAAGTTTTGTAAAGCTCAAAAAAAGTTATGAAGAAAAATAATTTTAAATTGTCAGCAATTTCCTTATACTTGAATTCAGCGGTATTAAATCGTGTACAGAAACTTCTTGGGCTTTGTTATTTACTAAGATTAAAGCTGAAGTGGTAAGTTAATGGTTAAAGTTCTGGTATTCACTTGAACTATATATGGGTTCGATTTCCCATTGCTTATATATACTTGGAATTTATTTTAAACTCGGAATTTATGCTGTGTATTATATTTAAAAAGTATCTTATTGCATTAAATAAATTAACATATACATGCATACATTTATTTGAGGCAAAATATGTCTTATTTTGAAAATTTATTCAGAAAAAAATAGAAGAAAATCTTTTTTGTCTTTTCTTCCATCGCATGTGGGAAGAAAAAGACATTACATGACACTATTACGTCATCAGTCAATTTATCATAACACCAAATTCTCAGGAAAATGATGCTTCCTTTCAGCATTATATCCTAAAAATATTTTAAAAATCGCACGCAGTGCAGCACAAAATTTAATAGAAGAACAAAAGCAGTCATCACATCGCAACGTCAAAATGGAAGACAAGGATTAATGATGCGAATAACTATCGGACATAGCTGGATTATTTTGAAGCTTATTGTATATTATAAATCTACCAATAAAAAAAGAGAAAATTCTAACTTTAGTCTCTATTTTCGAACATAAAACATTCATTTTCTCTTTTCCACACCTGTATTCGCCTTCCATTTTTCCATTAAATTCCCGCCGAAAATCTCTTCTTTGGGGTTGTCGCTTTCGTGGATGGACATAAATCATCCCCTCTCCATGTCCACCTCACTCGGAAGAAAACCTGTCCGTTTCTCTAGTGAAGACCTCTTATGGATTGTGGGTGGAAATATCCGAGAATTCGAACTGAGTCGCCCAAGCCTGAAACATAAGGACTGAAGTGAAGTGGAATAAACCGAAAGCGATTTCGCCCGCAAACTCCGTTTCCGAAATTCCGCCTCACCTGTCGCGGTGAAATGATTTCGCGATAAAGTGTGGGTGGGGAACAAAGAGGGTTTAGTGGTCATCTGTATTGATTTGGCTCATCTTCTTGCAGTTCGGTTCCTCCTTTTCATCGAGTTGTGGCGAAAATAATATAAATTTTAAAAATACCTATCAGAGTAAAAAAAGGAATCATTTTTAGAAAAATTGATAAAGCTTTGTTGATGGTATTCTGACAATTCTAAGGTTCTAAATTATATTTAAAAATATTTTTCAAGTGTAAATATTTCCGATAAAGAAAGCTTAACTTCTATAGGACGTATTGATACTATTGAGTGGAGGAAACTAGGAAATCTTTATTGAATATATAGCAACGAATCTGCATATATTTGAAATGTAAGGTCTACAAAAACAGATTGCTCTTCGAAGTAAAAGGTGAAAAGTTTGATCCTTAGTAAATATAGAATTATAGCAAATGGATCTGCTCTTCACGCATATTCGGTTGACAAGGTGTATTTTTGGGAATTTTCCAAGTTTATCTCCATACAATATGTGTATACAGCTCTCAAAATACAGGCGTGGAAAAAATATATGAAAAAATGAGCTAAAAAAAAAACTGAGCTTCTTGGAGTAAATTTAAGGAATTTCACTTTTCAATAGACAAACAATCTTGCTTATTTCCTTTGGAGAAAACATTTTT
>JAPDSC010099052.1:281174-307346 GCA_026290005.1 Latrodectus geometricus | reverse complement strand
ATAGATTTTAAGTAAAACTTAAAATCTATAAAATAATATCTTCGATAATTAAGTGAAACTATTTTTTTTTTCATTTAATGAAAAATAAGTGAAACTTATTTTAAATTTTTGAATGAATGTGAAAAATGTTTATATATATATATATATATATATATATATATATATATATATATATATATATATATATATATATATATATATAAGGCCGAAACCTATATTTTTTGCAGTAAATGGTTATGGTGATCGATATCCCGTAAAATATCGGTCAAACAATTTCAGATTTATGCTCGTTGGAAAGGTGGCGTTTTGCACTAAAAAAGTCTTTTCCTGTTCCCTATTTTGTCCATTCACTTGTGAGTTACAGGGTGTTAAAAATGGAAGTCAACAAAAGAGAAAATGTTTGGTACATTTTACTGTTTTTCTTGGATAAAAGCGAAAATGCAAGTCAGGAGGTTCAAACTGTGGATGGTGTTTATGGTCCCCATACTGTAATAGCCATCTATTTGAAAATTTCAATTTAATCTATTCAGTTCAATATATTTTACGTTGAAAATGAACTGCACACAGGTAGGTTCATCTTTGAAAATATCTATGAAGTCGGCTTGTGCATCATAAATCTTCACAGAAAATACTTTGCCCTAAAATGTTAAATACAAATAATGAGAGTAAAATAAATATGATTTCATTATAAAAACAAAATATGTTTATTATCATTACATTTTTCTTGAATTAATGATGTACTAGTTACAAATCTCCTAAGGTGGTATGTCAATATTTCGCTCATCTTGGTTGACAATGCGTGAATTATTAATCATTCCCATTAGTCGCAGTATTGATGACTTTAAACATTAGATTATTTAAATAAGCTTAAAAATGAACCAATGTACGTCTCTTTTTAATTCTGAAAATGGAAATAATACTGCTTTTTGTGAATGGAGGGAAAGATATGCCGTGTAAATATATTTGTTTTAACAAATATATTTAAATTTCTGTTTAAAAAATACTGTTTACTTTATACATTAAAGAGGAAATGAAATGAAACCAAAATCATCTTTTTTTCACAAAGATAAAATTTTGATTGACACAAAATTTCCAAATGATATGCATGTTTTATATGTTAACTTTAAGGAAGTTTTTTTAATATTATGTAGTTAAAAAGCATATACAGAAAGAAGATTCTTCTCAATTCATTTAGGCGCAGATGCCGTATCCATCATGTCAAATTCTGAACTCTTTTGGCGACAAAAAATTGTTGCCAAAATAACGTAATTGTAACATTTTTTTAAAAATTTTTTATTTATTTATTTAAATTCTAATTCTAAACTTTATAAATAAAAATCGTCAATATATTGAAATATTGGAATTTTTAAAAAAGAAAGTACAATAACATTAATTTCGCAGAAGTAAATGCAAATAAAGAAAACATAGGAACAATAATTTCGAAAATGTAAATGCGAATTTAGAAAAATAAAACATGAGAACATAATTCAAGAAAAATAACAACATGAATTCTAATCTGAACACATTCGCAAAAAAATAAATAAATTCTAAAATAAATTAAAATATCAAAATAAATATTTAAGTATAAAAATAAATTTATATGCTACCTAATGATTTCAAAAAGGAAAGTATAGGGACACCATATATTAAATGTAAATACAAATTTTAAAATATTTATTAAATTAACCACATTAATTAATAAAAGATATGACGACACAATTTGAAAGAGTAACTTGAATCAAATAATGCAAAATAAAAGAAAAGAATTATTTAAAATACTAAAAAATAACAACCCAACGTGGAATTTAAGTATCCAAAAGGTCAAGAAATTTGTAGAAGCCACTCAAAAAATTCAGATGAACTATCCTCGCGAAAACTGTTAATAAAATCCGATAATGGAATAAAATGTTCTAAATTTCCTCACGATGATGTAATCATTAAGGTTGCCAAAATAGAATTTTCTTCATAGTTCTTATTATTCTTGATCTTTATGACGTAGTAAGAATCCAGGTTGCCAGATAAACAAGTATACCTACCAAAAATAGTCACCAAATTCAGAAATTGTCATGATATGACAGCTTTGCCCTTTTTTTTATCTTTATTCAAAACAATAATTTTAATATGTTAAATTCAAAGAGTTGTTGTGTGTTTTTAGGAACTGTAATGCAGACCGTTTTCTTAACGTTTGTTTTCTACGAAATAAACAAAATTTGAATAAAATATTATGTTTACTAGCTTCTATTGATTGAGGATCCTAATCAGATTTTCAGGCTCTAAACAAAGACTACTCTACGTACTCCCTCATAATTGTATTTATTCGTACATAAATTTGACACTGTATATTTCAAACATATATTAACTTTCTAACCACTTGGACTTGTAATATTCACATAAATAAAAATTTTATGCGTGCTATTTTTCGGAATTTGGGCATAAAACTAAAACGCTTGCTAACAATATAAGTTACTTAAATTTGGGAAAACTAAATGACTTATAGCTTTTAACCTTTAGTACCTCTACCTCCTGTAACATATTCGTATTAAATTAAAATTTGTTATGTGATTCTTTCCTCTTGTTGTTTCCAATCCTCTAGATGTCTGACGATGCCAGACAAGATCCAAAAGACTACTGACCCTTCTTTCCTGTAAAAAAGTGTTATTTTAATTCAAAAAGAAAAATTTTGATTGATTTTTTATAATTATTAGAGTTATTTATATATTTATTACACCGTTACCATAAATTATTTATATGTTTATGTTTTGCTTACTATTTTATTAATTTATTTATTTTATCAAAGGCATAAATTGTATTAAAGAATTTATTTTATTAAGGAAATTTTTTATTCATAACATTACATATAGTTATTAAAAATTTTTATTATTATTGAAATTTTATAATATTTACATTAAAATGCTTTATGTATTTATATGTGATTTATTAAAAATTGAAAGTATTAGAAAGAAATTATGAGAATTTATCCCATATTTTTTTTTACAAAAAAATTCATTAAAATTATTCAAAAATGTATTTTTTTGTATTTTCAATGAACTCATCTGGTTATCTTAAATATATAATCAATTGCTTTGAGTAAAGGATTTGAAAATTATGGTAAAAATAATATTCTGATACACCCAAAGTACATCACAAATGTAAACTTCACTTGGAATAAAAAAAATAAAAATTTTCCCTTTTTGACACCCACTTCTTCCATTTGAAGCATCATTTTTAAGGAAGGGAACCAATAACGTCATGAGATTTCGTAGCTCAGACTCATAACCATTGCAATTTGCAACAGCAGCGAACAAAAGATCGCGAGCAACATCGTTTCTTCGACTGAAGCTTCCGTAGAAGAATTTCAGCCAATCGCAGAAAAGTTAGCGAATGTGTTTCGGAAGATCTTGAAAATCACGTACGAGCTGCTCTGAACAGCTATTTGCAGAGGATACTTACATTTCTTGGACTGAAAGTATTCGCCTTTTCTGTTTTGACAGTGGAATTTTAGAGCGTCATTCCGCTCGACGATAAAGCGCACTCGTTTCTGGGAAAAAGCAACTGTTTGTTTCTTTTATTTCCCGTGAAAGATACCGGATACGTGCTCCCTAGTACCGAGCCCTGTCTAGTTCACAGGTGAAATATGGCTTCAACTCTCTTTTTGAAGAAGTCATTTGGCGCGAAGTATCGAATGTAATAGTTGCCTCATTTTATGGTTGTAGTGATTTCTTCAAAGTAAGCGATTTTTCATTTTGTTGGGTGACAGGGACGTTTTGTAGTGACAATTACAAAATGTTTGCAGTGGCAATTCTCGAGAAAGTGACAGAAAATGAATGTTTTATACTTCACAGCTTATGGAACCTAATGAACATTGCTTTCGTTTGTGTCATTCTTTAAAAAAAATATTTTTTGTCATTTTAAAAAATGTGACCTCGTTATAAGAAAGCACTTTTCAATGTGTAAGTTTCGGATCATTACCACACACTTTTGAGCAATGGAAAATAGCAATTTTATTCCTTTTTTGTACACACATGTATAGACATATGTATCATAAACTATTCCACATTTCTTCAATTTTTAGCCATTAGATTATATGTTTTGCAGTTTAGAACGTGCTGTCTTTGTTCTTAAGGTGTAACTTACTTACTTTGATATTCTTATATTGAAAGTTGTAAATCCATATAACAATAAAAATAGTAAATAGTAATTGAATGGTGCTTTATGTAATCAGCCTATTATTTAAAATGGTAATTCAGTAAATGGGAAAAAATTTTTATTGTTAAAAGGAAGCAAATAATGAGATAAGCATTGATTCTGGTGAGTCGGCTCTTTCTGTAGTGATATACTACATATGTAGGCTAATTTGCTTATGTTGGATCATCACTTTTAACAACAGACAGGGCAAACATTTCATATTTTAAAAATTGGTTCTTGATCCAGATGAGATTAAAATCACCAACTGACGTCAATATAAGATTTCGTAAACGAAGTTCTACCGCCAATAAATATAAAAATATAAGAAGCCATCTTTTTTAAACCAAAATAAAATAGGGGGGAGAGAATTTTACTTATTCGTCATAACATTAATTTCCTGTAAACGAACTAGGGTGCAGGTAATAACACTTTAGTAATAATATTCGCATATTTTATAAGTTGTAGTAATGAAAATGTTTTGTTTAGCCTCATAACTTGCGGATGATGGTACAATGGAAAACAAAATCCATGAATTCTAAAATGTTGCCATTATTTCCTTTATAAAAATATAATAATAGAAAAAAAATCAAAGTTTTAAAAATTCTCAAGTAGAGATTGCTTCCAAATTTATTTTAGCCTAAGAACACACAGCAATATAAATTAGCCTTTAATTTTTATCTTGATGTGTATGTTTTCATCTCGATATACTTATTTAGCATTATATGTTATCTTTCTTATTCTAAACTTATTGTGTAAAATATCGACGTTAATGTCATCCAACTGCCAAGTTGCCAGCCAAATTATTAGCGCTTTAGTCTTCATTCAAATAGTTCATGTATTTGATTCCCATTTCGTCACTGAATTCTTATAACTGTTTGTTATCCGCTTTCGACTACAGGTTTCGGTTCAATTTCCTTAATATGCTGAAGATAACTTTAGGAGGACATGCAAACCCAATCAAGCAAGTCACGATTAAGGTTGAAAATGCCCCGTGTTACTCCAGCTGTCTTTACTTATATGATTGATTCTTGATATGACTGCCAAAGATTTGAAGACTGTTGTACATTGTAGAACCAAGTTAAAAAAAATAATTCAATGCTAAACAAAAGAGGACGTTGATTATACAATGAAACTTGTTTTCTAAAAAATAAGGCACTCATTGTTACTATGACTATGAAATTAAATTTATTAACAGTTGTTTGATCATTCTCAGTATTTCTAGTTTATTTATGTGTCTTTAACTGTGATTGTTTTACAGATCAATGAAAGAGCTTATTTTAAATAAGAAAATTGAATTGAACTTTTCTTTTTTGCAGTGACCAAATACATCCGGATCGGAATTGGTGACAAGAACGATAACCCGCCTTATTTTGACCAGGCGCTGTATGAAGCTGAAGTAAACGAGGACGAGGACATACAGCACACTGTCATCACTGTAACCGCTAAAGATAAAGACGAATGTAAGTACATTTCTTCAATACAGTACGACTCACACATTGCTGCGAGTCACTCTGCTGGAAATAAATTACAAAGATCATAAGGTAAATAGTTAGAAGTTATGCCATATGATGTGTCGAACAACATTGATATACCCCCTCAAAAATTAAGCGCCAAATCTGGCACTCCCTACGGATTGCTGTTTCTTACTTTGGTTTTTTTAGCTTTAAGGTTTTTGCTGTTGTCATTTTTAATTTTTTTTTTTAATTTTTTTTGTTATTAATTATTTGTATTTAGTGAGAATCCATCTTGGCGCGAAAAAAGGCGCCAAAAACAGGTATTTTTCTTGGCGAGGAAAAAAAGTCGCCAAATTTCCGATTTGGGAGGATATATCAAAGTAGTTCCCATAAGATTATTGCTACAATGTTTTTGTATGTCAACAATCCTTCAAGATAAAGCATTAGTCTCCATTATGTGTACCTTTTCTTTTAATTTTTATTGTAATTCACTAAATAATATGAAATTTCAAGATAGGCAGTACATCCAGAAGTAATTTTTTATTTATATTTTATTTCAAATCACTCTTAAATAGTGTTTCTAAGGATAGTATTAAAAATATATGATCAAAAATTGCATAGACTCTGAAAATGCAAAGGGTCATTCTAATATTGATGTCGGCCAATGGCTGAGTGGTTAGCATTCCTGACTCCTGGGCTGTTGGTCACGGGTTCGAATCCCGGTCTGGGTATGGACGTTTCCTTTCTCTCTGTATTTGTCTTGTCTTCTCCTGAGATGATCGATGAATGTGGTCCGCCCAATAAATGGGTTTGTGCTGGTGCGACGTGGGCGATGCTTCTCGCCTCCGTGAGGTTCACAGGTGTTTACCGGGTAACGGTAAATGAGTAGCAGTTTCTGGTCTTGTAGTTTGCGATGGGTCATCACCCAGTGCCTCGCCATTAAAATTTTTTTTAATATTGATGTACACTAAAATGACTTTAGTAGATTAAAACTTCATATATTACAACAAAAGACGAATTACTTGGGCTTGCATCATAATACAGCATTTATCTAAATTTCTGTAAATATACTGCTTGAAAAAAATGTGTGAAAAACATACTAAGTTTGCTTTTCAAATTTAAAAATTAACTATATATAGTAACTGTCATATTAATTAACATGCAATATTAAGAGATCTCTAGGTGTACAATAAAATCATATCATGTGCATGTGGTTGATGACATAATTCATTTGATAAATGTGGAGTTTTCTCTTTTTTTTTCATCGACAAGAAGGATTGAATTGAGGATGTTTATTACTTTTTAACTGTCAGTTTGATGAAGGGAATTTTCTTCGGATGATTTATGGGACAGAGAATGGACTTTGGCAGCGGTAACTCAATACAACGAGTCGATTAACAGCAATAAATGGGTCTGAGAGATTGATTATTACCCTCCAGAATAGAAGTAGACGCCATTTGTCTTACCTTTGCGTCTGGCATAGACGGATAACGCGTTATTTTATTAGGATATAAGCGATTAAAGTGTCGGGTATGTGGATGAGAGTCACTAGGTGGAGTCTCAACTCGCCTTTTGGGTTGGTCTACATTGCAGTGCCACAACAGTTCTGAGATTGCTTTTCTTTCCCTTGCTCAGTTTTACAGAGCACGTGATGTTACTTAAAAATTTCACATTAGAGACATAAGTCCAAATGAGAAACTAAAAACTTGCTTCTATATCAATGATATCTATAAATCTCTAGTAAATATTAAAATAGAAGCAATATTTCATTTAATTAATAACAACTAATTACATAAAAATCAGATCAAATAACAAGTATTTATACAAGTACCTGTTATCTAATATATACTTTTGCTATTTGCAAAATGGGCTTCTGAATCGTGAGAAAATGAGGGGAACATTTTAATATTGAATTTGAAGGCAGAATTTTTTATTAAAAATTAGTTCTTGTTGAGTTTTCTAATTTTATGCGTCAAATATTATTAAAGAAGTTAATTTTGCAAGCAAAGCCTGAAGTATTGTCCCAATGAGAGGCGTAGCAAAGATTTCTTTTATGTTAATGATATTGTAATAAGTATACAAACATGGAAATAATATTTTAAGTAATACATTAGTAATACTTAATAAATATTAAAAAAGTAACAGGTATTTATATAAGTATCTGTTATTTAACCAATTGTTAACACTAATTTTTAGATATCAAGTAATACGTAGATAATCAATGTAATACTTGAATTATATAGTCATGTCCTTTTGTTCAAAACTTGCTAATACACATGCCAGACGGAATATTATTCACTGTCGACTAAAATTCCCTTTAAAATAAAACTAAGATTATTTCTTCGGCAAACAACATTTTTATATTTTTTGTTGCTTACTAGAATTAAATTTCGTATAGAGTATAATATTCAGAATACTATAATACCAGATATCATTTATTAGAAAAACATGTTTTAGTTTTATTTCATGGAGTTATTCAAGCAACTTTGCATCATAATGTAGCATACCATAAATAAATAACATTCTCACAGCATTTGAAACAGTATTAACTGATTTTAAGTATTAGCTATAGTTAATGATATGCGTAATAAATACTGTGCTCATTGTGCCTAGGCAGGTGGCGTTGTGGTACCATTTCGTATAAGCCCGAGGCTCTAATCTTCTGTTAGGCAAAGTCGACTCAACCTTTCCTCCCTTCATCGTATCTATAAATTTGAGTACCAAGAATGCTTGAAAACCAAATGCTGAGGGTTTTGATTTAGTTTGACTTCCTAACTATGACAGATTGTTTCGCACCCCAGAGACCTCGGTCTAGAAAACTGTAGGCCTTAGTCTTCAATGGGCTGTCGTGTTACAGAGTTTAGATTTTTATCATTGTGGCCAAGTTGATGTAGCACCAGCATGCTTACCTGTACCTAGCCCTAAGTTGGGCTCTGCCAGTACGATAGGCTCAGCTGGATGAAAGTCTTCGTAATTTAGAAGCAGGTACGAAGAAGAAAACTCTCTAATACTTAGCCAATATCCCCTGAGGTATCATTTCATGTGGATGATATTACGACCAAGACATATTTAACGTGCCCCGGTCACCATTAATGAACAGTCACCATTAACGACGGATTTTCTGTAAAACCGTGATTCGAACTCACTACCTTTGGATAATTAGAAATTCGCCCTTACCAACTAAACTAAGTGGTAGAACTTTTGAGGGCGAAAAGCCTCGGGTTCGTTTCCATCCACTGTTGAAGAAGGGGAGATAAATGTGGCGTTTCTGCCTTCTACATCCGCGTTTGTCGTTGTAGCTGCTTGGAAGAAGTCTGGAATTTCTTTCTTGCTTCATATGAATACGGTCCATAAATTAAGAAAACAGGTGCAGTGGTTATTGTACTGTCTTACCTCTGTTAAATTTCTATTACGTAGAGTCAAAGCAATGAATGCTGATGATTGTGAACACAATATAATGCATTCAATTGTTTCATATTGAAAGAAAAATAGGAATAGTATATAATCAGACTATAATTCTTGTTGAAAATACAGGTCAGAAAATTTTTCATTAAATGAAAAAATATTTTCTAATTAAATGAAAATTACAAGAATATGCTTACGATCGGATTTGATGAGAAAATTTCATTTATACTTCTAATATAACAAATCATGTAATTAAAAGTTTCGAAATAAACCATTGTATTGCCCATTAACTGAGACCGTTGTAACTTAATTGAGAAATTCTATGTGACTGGAAAGTTGAGGGTTCAAAAGCTGACACAACTGAAGATAATCCAGCTGAGAAGAACTATGTTAAATATTTCGTATAATTCATTGCCATCGCCGACGCCTTAAAGAGAAAAGGGTACCTATTCAGATAATGACCATTGATCTTAATTTAAAATTAAGAAGTGTCTGGCTATATTTATTGGTTTCAGACAACAGAAATAATCCCAGCTGAAAATGTATCGCAATGACTAACTTACTAATTCTTTTAAGCGGAGATCCTGAAACTACTAATCATATTTTCTTAGACTGTCCTTTATATGGGAATCTGAGAAACCAATAATTGGGAATAGAAGCATTAACATTGGACCCGTCATCCACAACAAGGCTGGTAACTGCTACTCATTTTAGCGTTACCCGGTGGGCACCTGTGAACCAAGTGACGGAAGTACGAGCAGGAGCATCGTCAACGTCACACCACCGCAAACCCGTTTATAAAACGGGCGACATTTATGCATCATCTTAGGAGAAAGGATATAGAAACACAGAGAAAGGAAATGTCCAGGCCTGAACCGGGATTCGAACCCGGGATTAACAACCTAACAGTCAGGAACACTAACCGCTCAGTCATCGACCGACATAAGAATAAAAAGATAAAATTGAATACTCAAGTTTTGATCATCTAGATTAAAAAAATACTTTCTCATTTCAGTGCTGTTGAATCCATTTCACGAAGTATTTTAGTAAATTTCTTTTGTCCATGTCAAAAAAGTTAACAATCAAAATGTTGTTACACATCCAAATAAAAACTTAACACCCGATCAAATTTATAGAAGCAGTCACCAATATTTTGATAGATACTTCGAGCGGTCTTAACAATATTCTTCCAGATGTTTGGGAAATCTTCTTTCAGCATCCAACTTTCGGATGGATTTGTCAGAAGCAGGAGTTTTATTAAGTTTCCGGAGTCTGAGGCACTTATTTGTCACTATGACATTCTACTCATTTATTTCCCCAAATTGATTTTTAACTAAACTATATATCAAATGGCGGTTCGATTTAATATCTGGAATCCTATTTGATTTATATGGAAGATTTCGATAGTTCATTATTTTACATGTGGTCTTAATTCTAATATAAAATGAACATGGGGAAGAGGCGATGTGTCTAGAGAATTTAACTTGAGATTAATCTTGATCAGTGAGGATTTATGTTAGATCAATGCTAGATATACATGTATATATTTATAAGTATATGATTTATGCCTGGCATTTAGTGATAAACTCAGTAGAGACAGTAATTTATCTCCCCAAACATACTTTAACTTTTGATTCTATTGAAGATAAGTCTGTTTATTGTCTCAAATAGATTTTTTTTCTTATAATATTTTGTTTATTTTAATGCATGATCCAATAAGAAATGTAAAATAAATTATATTTTACTATCTAAATGTAATCAGGAATAAAAAAAATATAGCATGATTGATATTGTTTCTAGTACATATTACAGATAATTTTTCTTATTTTAATCAGTATCCTCAGTTCTTTCATTAATTTTAGTTTACTATCTTGTGAATTCAATTCCAATCTAGGGCGTGGATGTTTATAATAGTACAGAATCCAGCTGAAATTGTATACATAATTCCCTGTTGATTATCTTTTGACTGTAAGAAACGAATGAATGAGACCCATAATTTGTTGATTATATTAAAGTTCTCAAAATTACTTCACAATTTGGAATTTACAGCAATATACATATAATTAAAACTGGAATTACATAAATGAAATTTTAAAACTTAAAGAACAAACAAGAATGTAGCAATGTTAAACTCGTTTAACTAATATTAAGTGAAAATTACAACATAATTAATATTTGACACAATAAATAATATTATATGCAGTGTAAACAAAAATATTACATACCAAATTTTACTATCTTTCAATTTTCTTACAATGTTTCATCAATTTATGACAATCAAAAAAAATTTGTTTCCTTCATTTTCGATTTAGTTTTTTTATTATTTCTTACCTAGGAAAAATTAACATTGATTTTAATAATACGTTGTCATGTAGTTAAAATAACTATTAATGTTTTTTTTTTTAATTCTTTTCACTGTGTCTATTTGCGGCAATATAAAAGTTAGGCGGAAGTTAGTGCATTAGCAGTAGACAATTTTGTCAATGATTGAAGCCTAACTACTAGAACAGTACCAACTCAGAAGTAGACAACTTACTCTCTTTTGATCGCAGTTAGTAAAACTTTTCGACAATCCTCAATAACTTAATTTAGTAATATTGCAGAGTCAATTTTTATCCTTGATATGTAGGTTTTGTTGCTTTCTAAATCCATTTTAACTAAAGGTCCTTGTCAAGTTTGCCTCAGGGTGCAAAAAGTAATCGTGATATGACAAAAAAAGTCAAACAAAAGCCAGGACAGACGCTGAATACATGTAATTATCATTCGATACTAAAATTAAATGGTTAGTTACATTTACCTTTGCAGTTTTCAGCAAATTTAATTCTATGCTTGAACTTCCAGGAATTCATTGGCTTAAAAGTAGAATTAACGTGGTATAAATCTTTTCTCTCTTCAGATACATTGTCATTTTGAAATTTTGTTAAATGACGAGATTAATTTCTTATCTAATATCTTCTTCATTACTCTATACTTGAGGAAGGATAGTTATGATTTATGATTATTTCATTCGTAAAGACTTAATGTTGTGGTCTCTGTTTGCGTCAAGAAAGGTAAAATACCATCAATTCTTGAATCCCATTTGGATCTTACTGTTAGATTCTGAATCAACAACTGAATGGTTTGTGCTGTGGCTTTTAACTCAACTCTTTGCAATTTCAATTCCTATCTCTTGTGCAGGTTTTTGAATGTGTGGTTTGAAGTCGTGGGTATTAGACCAAGGAACTCTCATGTGTCAAAAGAAACCTTAGAATGACAAACAGACCTCACTAACCTGTAACTAGTACTTGAATTATTATAAAACTGTGCCACAAGTGCAACCTAATACAACAACATATAGCAGCTAGCTTAACGAATTCGGACAACTGATGGGCATTTAAGCATCCACAGCGTATTCTTCCATGAAGACTTTATATGTAAAATGTGCCCTTTTCATAAGCCCTAAAGGAAGAATTCAGACCAAAAGACATGCAAAAAATACCAAAAGGAAAGTTATTTCTTAATGTTCAACATTGGTTAAGAGTTGAATGCATCCCTTTCCTTCAGAAGAATGTACTAGTACATGTATGCAATGTTGTACCTTAGTACAGCCTGTAAGTGATTTCTTCATCAGCCGTTATTGAAACCAAAATATGTCATTAGTATGGAGCAACGATTAGAGACTTCATACTGCTGTATTAAGAACATTTCATGCTGTCTAGTGTCAGCGTGCCTGACTGGTTCCAATTCCGGCTCGGGCAGGATGTACTTTCTCTCTCTCCTGTCTTTGTCCTTTCCTTGCATGAATGGTTGACTACCCTTATATGACGGGTACCTATGACATGTGTGTAATGAGGAAGTCGGACTCATCTCCAAATTATGGTACAGTTGAAAAAGTGGCGCAACGAACCCCAGATTGCCAGCCTGGCTGGCTCTCGACCAAAAAAAAAAAAAGCATTTCATAATTGAAGAATATTTTTCCCTTTTATTTAGCTAAGAATGAAGTGGAAATACACTGTTTATTCAAAAACTCTCCTTAGCTGGTACAACTTAAGACTATTGTTTGTAAATATGTGAAATAATTATTTTTTACAAATTTGTTTCATGAAATAAACTAAATGGCTAGTTATTGTAAAACTTCTGCTCACTATTATAAATCTTCTAGAAACGCCCATTAATTCTGTTTTGTAATGCCTCCAGAAGCATTACAAAACAGAATTAATGGGCGTTTGCATTCTTGGTAATAAATATTCAATGGAGTCATTATGCTGGTAAGATGTTCTGGAAGCTGAAGGATTAAAGGTCCTGTCTGCATTTCAACAACTCACGGGTTCAATTCATACCTCAGGTGAAAATGGCTTAAAATCTCATTAAAATGGTAGATCTCGATCCCTATTGTATTTTTTGACTTCACGAGCAAAAAATAAATTATTGAAAAAAGAAAATTCCTTCAAATCTATATTTGTAATGTTGATATGTCATTTTTTCGTTTATTGTTTGACATTAAGATTAATACCAAGGTGGATGCAAAATGTTATTAGAAAGTTAAATGTTTTGTATTAATTTTTGGATATTGTGTGTATTTATCATGAGCATAAATGATCTCATACTAAGTTTATATAAATTAATATTGTTTAGCTGAAAAATATAGATATTTTTCTCCCTTAGTGTATTCCATGCAATTTCATCCTCCAATTCAATTACCCTTCACTGGAAACCATAAGCCTATTTTTTTCCTCCCTTTCTTTGGAATTCCAATACATACATTTTTAAAAGCATCACTTCGTTTGCGAAAACACTTTACACTTCGTTCCTCTAATCTCTTTGACACCCTCTAATTCTCGGAATTCGATTTCTAAAACCGATATTTTTCAATGACATTTCGCCCAGCTCAAAAACCACTTTGCTGACAAGCGAAAGAAAATTCCTTGTCATTATCCCTTACGCCAGCTGACAACCTGCGCGGGTGATTTGGCTCACACCCTTCACACTGAGTACAGAAATGTCTTTTTCCCTCATTTTTTCCCTTTCCCAAATTTGTTTTTAGCTTCATTTTCCCCCACCCTCATTCCTTGGATATTATTCTTGGCGATTCTTTTGACCGATATTCCCCTTTCCCTCTGATTTTTTCCCCCATCTCGGATGGAGAAATATCGCTGTTTGAAAACTGAAATTATAGTTATCAACAGAATGTATTCCGACGGAAAGGTAAGAAGAGAAGACCATTTTTCCCTTTCGGGGGGGAAATATAACTGCCTTACAAAGCTGATTTATCGAACTTCTTAATGGGTACAGTCCTCATTAATGTTCAATTGTTTCTTTTCTTAACAAGAAACTGGCTTGTTCCTTTCTTTCTTTTTTTTCATCCTATTTAATGGAAATCTTACTTTTGTATTTTATCATTTCTTTAAAAAAAATATAGAAAACGAATGGATATTTGTAGAAAAATAAGTTATAAAACATATCTCGTTAAACAACTGTAGTCGCATTTCTACATTTGTGTAAGGATGATCCAATTAAAAACAATCTTGCATACTTTTGTTTCTTTTGACTGCAGAAAAAATAATCGTGATATAGGGAAAACAAAATCTAATAGAAAAAAAAAATTTTATTTGAGAGATCTTAAAAATCGCAGTAAATAAAATCTAAGAAAGATTTAATTGATTCAACTACGGAGCAAGAAGCAGTTTAATCATTTAATTTAATAATTGAAAAGGATTAAATTCAAGATTTTTGATTTGGGACTAAAATCAATATTTGTAAGACATATAAGCTCATATTTTGGGCAGTTAAAAAGAAAAACGTTATTGTGAAACATGTGAATAATTGCTTCACATTATTTTCTTTACGTAGATAAAGGATCATTACATCTAGAAACTCAAGCACCCACCCAGACAGTGAGTGATATCGAACTCGGAACCTTTCACACAGAAATTGGAGATTTTATTGCATGACCTAGATAAAGATTGCTAATTCAGCTGGGAACTGATTAATTAGCCCTCAGTCCTAAGCATCAGTTTTAATTCAATAGTTCATAAGTTCGATTCTGACATTAGTTATGGAAATTCTTAAGAGTAAAGGCATTCTAAACCGTAGTCCCATTTCAAATATTTCTTGTGTGTAATGCCTTAAATTAATAAATAAAACAAATATAGATGTGCCTGATATTCCCAAATAAAAATAAAATTTAATTAGTAAAGGAAAAAATTATGAGATTATATTTAATTTTGAGATACACAATAGTCTGAACAATGTAAACACATAACTATAAAATAATATTCAAACAGATAACCGGAGGAAATTGAGTTTTTATTTACTTTGATTTGGAATTTCATTTCTACTTTAACAAGATGAAGCAGCATTTTTATAAGCTGATATTTTTATATTTATTTTTGCTTTTCAAAGAGTTTTGTTTTTATTTAAAATCAAAAATATTTAATATCAAACTAAGATGTCATAACTTTTATTATTTTCAATTTTATTGCGAGGAATTAAAAATGTTCAGATTCATGTAGCACTTTTTTAAAATTTTAAGCGAAATTTGTTTTTAACTTTTAATTAATTAATAAACCTTTCTTGCAGTTCAATAATTTTTGGTTTCCTTTTTTGCATCGATTTGATATGATTCCGTATTTTTATTTTCGATCTAGAGCGAAAACTGCTGCTTTATCTAGATCTTAAGTCTTCCTCTGCTCATAATAAATCTTGGATGGAGCAGCTTTCATTAGCAAAAAATATATTTATACAACAACACAGTCTCTCTTTTTTTTATTCTTATTTTAACGGCGGGCACTAAATGGTATAACCCTTCGCCACAACAAGGCCAGAAACTGCTATTCATTTAGCGTTACCCGGTGGGCATCTGTAAACCAAGTCACGGAAGTGAGTAGCTTTATCCACGTCACACCACCACAAACCCGTTTATAAGGCGAGCCACATTCATACACTATCTCAGGAGAGGACAAGAAACATAGAAAGAAATAGGAAGTACATCCACACCATACCCTAACCGGGATTCGAACATATGTTCTCCCCATCCGCAGTCAGGTATGCTGACCACTAGACAGGGTGGGCGTCAGAGTAGCAGTCTCTTTAATTCTTAATTTATTTTTCAATATAAATGTGGAATTTTACTCAAATGTTTCTCTGAAATTTGGCAATTTCCGTCAAGATGTTTACAAATTCTTTTAAATTACTTTACTTGTTTAAAAATTCAATGCTTACTAACATTTATGGGTGTATGAACTATGAAAATATATTTAATTGCAAATTCTTAATTGATATGCCAGTTGCCACAATTTTTTAAACTACTGCAAAACTATTCAAGAATTAGAAATTGAAATGATATATTGAAATTAGATAAAAAAAATTTTCAAAGTTAAGAAATGGAGAAAAATTTTCTCACACACACACATAGAAAGCATTAACTAATATAAGGAATTAGCTGAATGCAGTAGACCTTATTTTGTAGCTCTACTAAATTATTGTCCGTGGTTAAATCTAGAAAATCTCCATGGAGTGGAAAGAAACCTCTATCCAAAAAGTTTTTGGTTAAGCTGCGTTATTTTATTTGTAATTCGCATAAAGCGTAATGAACTCTAATCAAGATTCATTGTACAATAGTTTATATTACGAGGTGTACCGTTCTGTAACTGTGCTTGCTTCAAGAAGTTACACAAGTAATTATTATCTCTCATTTAAAACTATAATTTATTTGTAACCTCTGAGGACACAAAAAAGTAACACGACACTGAGTTTCATTTTTTAAATTATAAAAATGCACTTTTAAAAAATTATTTTTAGTAAAAATGTCAATATTTTATATTTTAAAAAATAAAATGTTGACCGATTTTTGAAAAATACTATTTTTGCTACCGTACGTATTTATGATTTTCGCAAAGCGTTGCCCGTCAGACATGCATGGTAGAACTTAAGTAAAATTGAGTAAGTCTTCAAGAGTCCAATATTTAATAATTTTGTAACAAAGGAATTTTCAAACATTGGTAAAAATTAATATTAAGGTATAAATTGGAATCACATATGTGTTAAATATTTTGTAAATAATAAATTATATGAGCAAATTTACCATTTACCATGCTCTTTTTTAGTATGTAATATACTGGTTTACAGCCCAAAAGTATATAGATATCTGATCTGACGAAATAACTTTTTTGTTTTATTAAATTTTGGATTATTTACCTTTTTATGAAAATTGGAATTGCTAATTTTGATTTAGTTGAAATTTCTTTTATACAAATTTAAAAATTGTCGGAAAATAGCTTCTAATTATTTCTGAATCAATATTTAGCAAAAATATAAATGTTTTCTACAAAAAGTAAAATAAGAATAATTTTTTTGATATGAATGGTTATCACTCTGGGCTCCAATTAAGTATTCGTGGTTTTAATTTCTATTTTGGGAAAGGATGTTTGGAATGGTTTGGATACTCTCTAGACGTAAAGTCCCATTCTAATTGCGCAAAAAAAAGTGACAGAAGTGCAGCAAAATATTTTTTGGGGGGCATAAAGAATAAAATCGCAATAATTGTCTTCTTTGTTCATTTTAATTAATGAACAATTTTCATTCACTTAAAATAAAACAACATCTGTACACTAATGACGGAAAAATTTTAACTAACAATTAAAAATATTTCCCCAGTGGCTTAGAAACATAGTGAGCTTAAAGAAATAAATTCAAAAAAATAAATATATTTTGCCTATAAAAATAAAACGGATCTGATCTCATAAAACTCTCAAAACAAAATACAACGCTTTAAAAAGAACATTTCTCTTAAATAGCAACGTTTCTGATTTCGTATTTCTATTCGGTTGTGATTCGTACCGCGCCTTATAGAAATTCAACGTGAATCCTTTTTTCCAGTTTCAATTTCAAAAATCGATTTTGAGGAAAGTTTTTCTTTTCCATAAGCTTATTTCATAAATATCTAGATCGAAATGCGACGCACATCAAAAACATTTCTATTGGTGCAAAGGGACTCTTGGAAATCCAATCAGAAAGCGCAGAAAGGTTCCATCTCGCTTGTGAAGTTTGAAATCTATTTTGCCCCACTTTTTTGAATCTGTTTGATGCAACGCGCGATGTGATTTAAAGCATCAGCTTTGCTTAAGAAAAAGAAAAACGTAACGAATTTAAACTTATTTGTGGAACAAATCTTATTTATCCTGAGAGCAAATATATTTGCGTTAAAAGTGCTTAAGAACTCGAAAAAGGGAAGCTACACTTTTGATTCAACAATCTAGTTGTTGAATCTAGTCATGAAATCTGTTTGAAATGATTTTAGAAATTCTGTAAATACAATAAAGGAAAAAAAAGGAAAAATTAGCCATTTGGCGCCGTGAATCTGAAAATCTAGCGATCCAATCGTTTAATCTAGTCTTGATTTTAACTAATTAATCTGGTGATAACTTAGCTTAATCTAGTCTAGACAAGAGGAAATAACGTTAGACATAATTTTTAATATTCGCACTTTCATATCAAAAGTATGATTTGAAGAATCAGAATTCTAAATCAGTGGCCATTTTATACCAACTACACAGCTGTAGTCTTTAGACTCATAAATAAAATATCCTCATTCTAAATAGAAAAAATTGGTGAAAGACATTGAGAAAAGTATTCACAGCCTTGTTGCTTTGAATCATGGTCACGTGACAAAAACTTAACTGGCATCTTCCTTTCACTAGCATGATTCACTAGCAATAAGACGTTGTGTAACATTTAACAGAGTAAGTACTCTAACCAGATGGCTTTCAAGCCACTAACTAACTTCAACCACAGAGGAATTAGATCTTACCCCCACCTGGTTAACGTGGAACCACGTGTTTGACTGCGGATAGGGAGGACTGGTTTGCAATCCCGGTTCGGGCATGGATGTGTTTTCTCTCTCTCCTGTCTTTGTCCTTTTCTTGTATGAATGAAGTGTGAATGATTGCCTCCCCTATAAACGGGTTCCTATGGTATGTGTGTTTATTTGTATAAAAAAAATCATCTCCAATTATCTTCTTCCATGTGAACTACAAGCATGGTAGCATAGAGCTTCAAAAATGTCCGTCATAACCTAACCAAACGCGGAACTATTATTGCTTACTTTGTAACATTTGGAAATTAAAAGTTAATTTTGGTTATATGTTAGAGAATTTTCGCTTAGAAAAAAACTTATAATCAAATAAGGTTTATACTATTAGAGGATGCAAAATTTACACAACAAAAAATCGGAAAAAGAAGTGTTTTAAAATAGTCTTCATTCTAACTACAAAGCTGCGTAGTTAAATGCAATCAGGAAACTGTTGGAATCAAGTTTTAAAAATACATGTGATTGAAAAAGTTCAATATAGGTCAACATGCAAGCTGTCTTTGTGATATTTGAATCGAGAGCCAACAAAATTATGAACATGATACGTAGTGAATGGTTATTTTAAATTCTAAAGAAAAAATAACACGTAAAAAATAAGAAAAATCATACCCATCTCATTAAAATTAACGCATTCCTGGATTAAATATATTTAAAATAATCATTTTTATATTCCTAAAGATATACATTCTCTGTAAAAAAAAATTATATCTGTCATCTAAGAGGTTTAAAAATAACAAGTTTTGCTCTGGAGAAGAATTAAAAAAAAATAACATAAAGGGCCTTAGTTTAATTTTTCCCGTCAAATAGAAGGAGAGGGAGCTTTGAATAAAATTAAGGGAAATCCTCTTAAAAGAATGAGCTGGCAGGGTGAACATTACCTTAATTAATATCCAAAAATTAAAAAAAGGAAATTTTGCGGGGGAAAAAATGAAAAAAAGGGAGGAAAATGAATTACAGTGGCTCGTTTTAATGAGACATAGATAACTCTCGAAAATTTCATTTTGTTTTGTTTTTTTGGAAAAATGCATTCTTCTGAGCACTGTGGCAAAGAGAAAGCTCCTTCCCTTTGTCTGAAATAATTATACTAACTAGGTTGCTAAATAGTAAGCTAAAAGATTAATCATTTCTCGTATTTACTTCCGTTTAGGCTGGTTGCATTCTGGTGTGTTTTTAAGTAAATCTTTTATTGTGTTTCTCCCGCACAATCATTGTTCTTTAATAGTTAATTAATTTTACACAAATACAAAATACGGAAGACATCTTTTGTTTCGTTAATTGTCGAACAAATTGAATTTAGTCATAAGTTTAGAAACATTAAACTTGTTGGATATGTTTTTTATTAATTGTGTAGGTTTTTCCATAGTTTAATTTGAAATGTATTCAGAAATAAAATAGTTATTTGTGGATAGAATTTGTTTTCGTTTTAGAAAAGAAATTATAATTTTCGAACTGCTATAAATATCATACACGAAATTCACCTACAAATAACATATAAAGATTACCAATTGTATGTTAAATATACACTTGACCCGGATTCTTCAATCTGAAACATTCAGCTACCAGTTGCAATTTGATTTAGAAATTCTGACCAAAGTGTTTACAAAAAAATATTGGGTTGTTCGAAAGTAATTTTGTTTTATATGAAAATGAAGAAACATATAACGGAAAAATATTTTATTGAATTGTATATCGTTTATTCTAGTCCAATACTTTTTACCATCTTTCTGGTAATAGCATTATTTCATACTCATAAAATAGTTGGTTTTCTCTAATAAAAAACTAATTCAGGTGGGAAAAGCGAAATTACTTTCGGAACACACACAACTCAATAATATCGCTTAAGAAAATGAACATATCATATTGATATCCAACTCTTCGAACTGAATATGTTAAAGTTGTAGTTGAATGAATATTTTTTCCTGCTCTTGTCCATTTTTGATACATACAGACCGTTTGGAACAACAAAAAGGGGAATTCAACGGGCATTCTTCAGTAGATATTCCAATTGCCTCTTAAAACTAAAAGTGTCATCTTGATTTAGAAATGGAGACCAATCAGAAGATATCTATACTTGGCCACAAATTACCGAACATCATTTCACTTGGAAGATAATGCGATCAAAACTTGTTTTACGTACCTGAGTCATGATGGGATCACCTGCTGCAACGGATATGGATCCCAGTAATTTTCAATTGCAAAAACAAACAATTTTACAATTAGAGCACAGTGTCTTTAACAAATGATCTCTCTGTTTTTCAGTTCATAAATTCAAATGTTTTATTCCACTTTTAGGAGTGTGAAATCAAATACTCTAATTTCTTTTTAAAATTTCAGAAATTTTGAGAGAAGGGAAAAGATAACTATCAATAAAATTATCGATTTTTGCAAAATAGGTTAGGTTAGGTTATGACACTTATTTTTGGAGCTCTATGTTAACATGTTTGTAGCTCACATTATTATTACTGGAGATGATTTTTTTTCGTATAGAAATAAACACACATGCCATAGGAACCCGTTTATAGGGTAGGCAACCAGTCACACTTCATTCATAAAAGGAAAGGACAAAGACAGGATAGAGAGAAAGTACATCCATGCCCGAACTTGGATTCGATTTCAGACCTCCCTATCCGCAGTCACGCACAGTGAAAACTAGAAATAGTAGGCGGCTGCAAAATACTAAAAATTCAAGCTAAGTGTTTCACTACCCCTCTCTTGTGCCACTTTAATATGACAAAAATCTAACTTTGTTACCAGAAGATTGTGTATTCGATGTACATGACCACGAATAACACTTATACTGAGAGGATATATGCGTATTGAATTTTCGTATTAATATTTTTTTCTGATATCATAAAGTTTCTAGTTAAGACTAGCAGCTCGGGTGTCAATATTTTCTCGTGAATCAAGAAACGAACGCTTTCAGCGACCTCTTTTTGATAAAAACACCCAGTCGCAAATTTATCCAATAAAACGAGTGAACAATGCATTGTCTGTATTTATAAGTATACCTAGTTTCTTAAATTTATGTAGTGAATACACTTGAACGCTGGCGGAATCCTGATACAATTCCGAAGTTAATTATAACAAAGTATAGTTAAGAAATCACTGGCGAATATTAATAAAGTTTAAACCAAACATCAACTCCCAAGTATAGTTTGCCGAGATAGAATTCCCCTTCTGTCACTGCTTAAATTAAATTTTCCACCTTCATGGAGGCCATCATAAGGACGTTCTGTTCGAAAGGAGAAATTAATTACATGGAATAAGTCTGGATATATATTGAAATTTCAATAATTAATCAAGTAAATTTAAAATTCACCTGCCCCAACTCAGTTCTCAGTCTGATTTCCCAAAATTAACTTTTAATATGCTTCATGGCATAAACCTGCTCAGGTAGGAGAAATAGACGCGTCACGTAATTAAATTTCGTGTTTAAACTAACGCAAGTCCGTGACACTGGAAGAATATCGTCATTTTTCTTTTGAATGAATGATTGCTTTGTATAGGTATGTTTTCTTCATCGAGTCTAACTCAATAGACGAATTTATTATTGTATTTAGATTTATGTATCTTATCTAATGTCTGGTTGAAAGTATTAAAGTGCATATAAAAGGAACTTAATGAATTATTATTACAAAGAAATGTTTCGAAAGTGGGCTATTATTAAATCGCTTTTCGATTGAACTAATTACATATTAGCAAACTTAATCTGAATTATTCAATAAATTTTATCTAAAGTAAATATGCATGCATGTACAATAATTTTAACTACTCAGATTTTATCTGCATTTAATAACAGTCTAAAAAAAAGGAGATCCGTTATTTTTCCTGATTTGTTAATTTTTTTATCTTTTTTTTTTTTTACATTTTTTTGCTCTTAATTAAAAAATATTTGCAAATTTATGTATTTTTTGTAACTATCAGGACTAGTTAAAAGTATGTCCACTGCTTCTAGTCAAAAATATGCACCTAGCTTGCTGAAGATAATTGCCTTTTAAACAATTAAAGGCGTTTACTATTTATTTCGTTTGCTGAAAACAATGAAACTGAAAACAAATATAAATAAGTGAGGAGGAATACTAGCAAATTCCTTAAAATTGCTTTAATTACTGAAGTTAGGAAGCCTTTCACATGCGGTCAGATGTGTTTCCAGATGGAGGCAAACTGCAAATACAGAAAATACATTCACTGCAAAGAGCAAATTCTTTTCCAACAATTGAAAAAATATAGCAAATATTGTTAATTTTCTTTTAAAAAATTTATTACGCTTCATTCTTGAAGTGAGCAAAATTCCGTTACGGAATGAATAGAGCCCCTGCTGCCTTAAAATAAGCTCGAAGCATCTACAACTATTTATCTCCATGTCTATAGGAATATACTAGACAAGGTCCACAAGTCCATTTACTTTCAGAAATCGAAAAGAAGCTTAGGAGACTTGTATAGGCCTTCAAGAGACAACCCCAAAGAATCCAGGATATGTGCCGGTGATGCTGGTTCATTTTGACACTAAGGACAATTTAGGTGCATTTTGACATTTCTCTCGTTAGTAAGTCTTTTCAGGTGTCCCCTGAAGAATTGGGAAAGTGCTGTCTGGACATATCTATCGCAATCAAAAGCATGGGATCTTCAAGGACATTCAGCTTCATACCAGGGATGACTCGGGGGAGGGGGCGAGCCAGATTTGCCTGTCAGCTTATCTTTTAATGGAATGTAGTTCGAGATATGTCAGTGAATTGGTAACTGGTAATGGTTCTTTAGAACTCTCCTTCACCACAACATCTGCTATCTCACTGCATGTCAACATGGCAAGTTCCACTGAGGAGATCCACTGTGAGGTTCACTTCATAGAGTGACGAGACCTGCTTAATCATGCCAAGAATTGCGATTCCGGCATTAACACCAAGTCTTTGCCTTTTTGAAAGATTTTCAGTGGCGCAGTGACTGTCAGACAAAAACCATACTGTCCAGAGATCTGTAAAGGACAAAACAGCGTACATTCCCTCTTCGATGGCTATAAGCACACTCTTGAAAACTGAAATCAGAATTCCTTTTCTTTATTTTAATAATTCCATTTGGGTATTTAATGATAACACCAATACCAGCTTCAATTGTAGCTTTAAATAATTACAAATACTGCCAAAACATACAAAGAAAGAAATTTATCTTTTAAATTAGCTAGAAACCAACATCTTAATACGAATTTCATTCCATTCCATTCAATCTCAGAGATAGGATCTGAAGATCTGAATACTTAGCTCTCTGCTCTTCGTTCATCAGTTTGTTTGTTCGAATCCCATCTTGGGCACAGATGTTCGCAGTGGTTTGAAATCCCATTTAAACTGAATCCCAATCTTAATCCACGTGTGGTAAAAATGACCAATGAATGACAAACTAATCATTCCACACATTCCCTGAAAAGATATTTCGTAGACACATAACTTAAGGATTTTATTTACATAGATTCCCTAAATTATGTGTCCCGCCGCTGTTATATAAAAGCTACGGTTATATGTAATAAAAATCTACTGTTATATAAAATATCATTATAGAAAATCTTTTGATAACATCCGCATTGCGTATTTCCAAGATCAGAAAGCTATATTTCGTATAGTTATCAATAACTTCATTACAGAATAACGTCATGTGCTACAGTTATTTCATAACTCTTCATTATGAATAAGGGAATGCTTATTTCCTCACTGTCATTGATAATTCATTCCCACTTATTTTTCTGTGGCAAAAAAGAAACTGGCACCTTATTTGAGCCATAAAATCCAGTTTTTGCTTCAAATACTGGTGAATGTTTTTTTCTGGGACAAAAATCTTCGATCACTGAAAAGTTTCTATTTGTGTGTCTCGATGAAACTGAGTTGTGTCGTTGTCAATATAAAACTAGGACATTTTTTTTCATGTTGAATGAAATTGTCATGGGTTGAAAGGGATTCTTATTTAAGTAACTCCACCAATAAATGCTTAAAAATATATCCTGTCAAGATACGCGATAAATAAGAGACTGGGAAGAAAAGGAAAGAATAAGCTACGGATTACATCAGAATTTTGACACTCGATATCCCTCAAAGATATTTGAAATTAAAGATTGCGAACGTTATTTGTAAGTTATTTTTTTTGGCGCGTTATTTTTCCAGACTTTTCTCTTCTCATCTTAAATAAGGTTGCCGAAAATAGATATTACCTTTCTATCCCCTCTTTATTAATGAATGGCCTGGTAGCGTTTTCTTTTTTTAGACGGTGCATAGCCACCGACTTTTCCCTTCTTTCCCTATGATGCAGGGATTTTTTTCCCCCTCGCTTCCGTGAGAATATATTCTTGTTGTTATTTTTCTTTTCTTTGTGTTTTTGCACTGCCACCCCCTTCCTTTTTCAGGTGTAGAAGTGGGAAGGAGGTATGGAAAAATCAATTCATTAAAGATGACGTCTGTCCCCTTACTTAGGAATATAGTGGACTTTTTTTTATTATTGTTTTATTTTTTGGGAAAGGAGCCAAAAGAAACTTTTATTTATTTCGCAGTGGATTTCTGAGAAAAAAAAAAACATTTTAGTGATATACGAAATCGTTCATTAGCTTCATCTTTGTAGGAAAATTCAGTTATAAATTAGTTAAATTCTTCTTAATTATTTATTTATAGAGCTGGCTGCAAAAGTCATGCATATAAATTGAAAACATTACATTTTTCGACAAAACATGTATTTTATCAATATTACAATTGTATATATATATATAATTTTATATTAAAAGAGATAACTACAACTCTTCTCATCCGCAAAACACCGAGTTGGCTGCCGAATAGTTCTTGCCTTCGTTTCAACAGTTAGTGGGTGCGTTTCTCATCACAAATATGAGTGTTTGAAAGTCACTTTAATCAGTAACCCTCGGTCTATTTAGCCCTGAGGTGCGAAAAACGGCCTTTAACAGAGGAAGAGAAACGTCAAACTTATTCACAAAATAAACCACACGGCACGTAAAATTAAACATGAATTTATAAGAATACTTTACTTTTCATTTTTGATGATACAATTTAAAAAAAAAATTAAAAATCAAGCAGAAAAAACATTATAATGAGCGTATTTGTTTGCAAATAGTATTTAAATATTTAATATTAAATGCAAATTAACTTATTTGTAATTACACATTTAATTTAAAAAATATAAAATTATGATAAAAAAAACTTATTAATTTAAATATAATAAAATTTTTTATAATAAAGTAGAAACAATCTTTACTTTATTATACAATATATATATATATATATATATATATAT
>JAPDSC010099052.1:164420-276716 GCA_026290005.1 Latrodectus geometricus | reverse complement strand
AACATAGTTGGAATCGACAGGAAAACATTACAAGAGTCTTATGATCGCAACTTAGTTGGAATCGACAGGAAAACATTACAAGAGTCTTGTGATCATAACATAGTTGGAATCGATAGAAAACATTACAAGGTTGAAGGTTCTTATGATCGCAACATAGTTGGAATCGAAAGGAAATATAACTTATTGATCGAAACACATAGTAGGAATCCATAGGAACTTACGATGGCAACATTGTTGGAATTCATATACCACATAAAAAGCTCACAAAAATAGCACAAAACAGGATAGATCTTTCAAACTTACAAATTTTAAAGATATTAGGTTGAAGCAAAAGAAATCCATTCTTTTCGCGTAATTATTTAGACTTAATTTTAAACAAAGATGCATATCCACTTAAATAACTTCTCTAATCTTATCTACATTTTCTATATGACGCACTTACATGCACGGAGTAAACCTTTGACGTAAAAAATACTATGCCTAATCAACGAAACTAAATTGTAAATAATTTGTCTATTACAATATCGGGGCCATTCACATCATTTCCAATTCCAACCGCGAAAGAAAACTAAAATATACGGAATTTTTTCTTTATTTGACTTCCAATTTTAACACCCTATAATGCATAATTGAATGGAACTAATAAAAAACTGTAAAAGAACTTTTTTAATGCGAAATGTCAGCTTTCCAACCAAAATAAATCTGAAGTTGATCGATTGATATTTATGATATGCAGATCTCTACTGCCCTCTGCCGCAAAAATAATGGATCTCTTTTTCCCCAAACTAATATTTGGTTTACCACTGTGTGTCTTTTTTTCATTTGTTCTTTCGGTTTTTAAAGTTTAGTTTAGTGAAAGCGAGAAAGAACTGAAAATGAATTTTGGAATATGGAATCGAACTCGTAATCTTCTTGCCTGAAAACCTGTGTGCTGGATATTCAGTTTTCTGCATGAAACAAATAACATTGCGTGTGATGAAACTTAATTTTTTTTTTTCTATTTCAGCCTCGAGGATCCGTTATGAGATAACGCAGGGAAATATCGGAGGTGCTTTTGCAGTAAAGAATGAGACAGGGGCTATATATGTTGCGGGGCCCCTAGACTATGAATCCAGGAAGGAGGTAAGCATCTTCACTTTGCTTTGTTTTCGCAGTATTTGTCTCGCCCCTTTTAATATGTTGACGATAAAACTGTTATTCAAAATTGAGGAAATTATATAATTTCTTTTTAACTGTTGTATACATTAAGAGTAAATTTATATGTAATTTCTTTACAAATTTGTAGTAAATAATAAAATTATTTTTTTTTTAAATTGTTAGTTTCATCAAGGTTTAGCACCACAATATTTTATATTTCCCTAAATAACTGTCTATAATTACTTATTATATTTATGTACAATAAACTTCATTGATTTGATTGGGATTATCAACAGCACCATAGATTTCATTTAGGAATTATTTCTCGAATTGAAAAAATAATATTTTTAATGATTATCAAGATATTATTCATGATGGCATTATAAAATTTTTCATTTTATTTATTATCAAAAAAGTAATATTCATGCTTCAAAACATGCCAGAAAAAAAATTTCCCATCATTATATTTTTTATTTTTATTTATTTATTTATTTTTTCTGGACTGAATTATTCATGACGCTTTTCTAAGAACGGTATGAAGCAACCTGTTCAAAAGTCATCTGATTCGCACTGTTAAGTAAACCTAAAATCTTTATTGTAAACAAAAATTATTGTAGAAAAAAGTAAATTTCTACAATAAAAGGCTTCATAAAAATTAATTTCAGATTCCCGATAAATGCTTTTAACGACCTTCGGTTAATTTGAAGCAAATCATCGAAAAATGTACAATTCATCATTATTTTCAAATGCCTCTCATAACTTTCACAAATCACCATTGATTGATTGAAAGCACCATATTTTAAACAGAATATAATTATTTATCACTGTTATTTAAATCAGGGTCCATTTGAATCATCAATCTCCCGTTTCCCATTAAACGTCGATGATATTTTTTGGCAGTAAATTCTTTTTTCACCCCACCCCCTGGTCCACTCAATACTTAATTAAAAAAAAATTTTTTTAATGAAATTGTTTTTTTTGAATTTCATGTAATTATTACTCAAATAGTTTCATTTCATAATTAGCAAAACTAATATTACTTAATAAAAAACATTGATTAAAATTATTTATAATTTTACTGTTTATTTCTATTATTTACTTACTGTTGGCTTGCATTAATGCATTAAAGGTAAAAAATATTTAATAAATTTGTAGCTTTTTAATAATAAAATTATTTTCACTGACATCACTTATTTGAATTTCATTAAAGGAAATTACTATTATTTTATAATAATTTTAGATTAGTAAAACTAATTAATTAAAATTTAGTATACTGATTGCCATTATATACTTATTATTAATATATTACTGCAACGAATATTTAGTAATATTAATTCTCCATTTTCATCATGCAAAGAAACATTTATAGAGAGAGAGAGAGAAGCACACACACATAACCAATAGAGAAATAATTCCCATCTAAAATATTTTTTTTCTAACGGTGGGCACTGGGTGTTAACTCTTCGCCCCAACAAGGCCGGAAACTGCTACTCATTTAGAGTTATCCGGTAGACACCTGTGAACCATGGAGGCGAGTAGCATTACCGACGTCACAATACCACAAACCCGTTCATAGAGCCGGACCACATTCTTCCATCATCTCAGGAAAGGACAAAAAACACAAAGAAAGAGAAAGTACATTCATTAACGAGCCGGAATTCGAACCCAGATCCTCTTCATCCGTAGTCAGGTACGTTGACCTCTAGACAGAATGAACGGCAGAGCAAGTCTCTTTTAATTCTTAATTTATTTTTCAATTCACCCATTATCTCAGAAGAAAGGACAAATAAATAGAGAGAGAAAGGAAAGAAACATCCAATCCCAAACTGGGATTCGAACCTGGGACCAACAGCCTGTGACTCAGAACGCTAACCACTCAGCCATTGGCCGGTCCATCTAAAATATGTTTGTGTTTCTCAATTTCAACGCACAATTAAAATTACAGGCTGATTTTCACTTAATGACATTAAGATATAGCACTAAAACTACATTATTAAAATGTACACAAATAAAGAAATGCACAGTAAGAAATCCCTTACAAGAAACTCATTATAAACCCATATCAAAATCTTCTTTTATTACTTTCACTCTATATTTCTTAGTAATTAAGAAACATTTTCTGCTTCGGAGCATAAGACACTAGATATTTAGCTCCTTTTCATCCAAAAAAAAAAATAAAAATATCATTACGATCAGCTTTATCTTCAGTTAACTAAATCCTGTTCCATTTGAAAAATCAAGGTCTCAACATGCTTTGAAATCAGAATCCTTAAAAGGTAAAAGGCTGCCGCGATTATTCTTAACCACAAAACAAATTAGGCTCTTAAGTAAGGCACTGAAATTATCTAATTCCATTAAGGCTCGGAAATATTGCGGTATTAAAAACATTAAATCATGCCATCCGCAAGAAGGAAAGGAAAGCGCCGCCATTAAAACTCCCTTGAAAGCAGAGACTCTTTGCAACCCGTGAGGGCACTTATTTTCTCTCTTTCCCCCAAACCCTAATTATTTAACTGTAAAAAATGAGTTTTCAGGGATCGGGTGATCGCTGGGAAATTTAATATGGCCAACAAAGCATACTGTTTGATACGAAAAGCCCTCAGGCTTGTAATTAGGGTTTGAGAAGGACTGAAATGAAATTTTAAACTCCGATAAACTGATTCTTTTAATCCCCTCCAAAAACAGATGGATGAGGAAGAAGTTTCTCTTTTTTTCATTTCTTCCCTTTCGGCTGCTTGGAAAGAGCAATGGAAGTTTCTTCCTCGTGTAATTAGTTTCGAATCGGCTGAATAAAGAAAACAAAACCGTATTTGATGTTGTCGTTATGAACATGTGGAAGTAGAAGGAAATGGTTCCGGAAAAATGTTGAATAAGGGTGAGAATCGGAAATTGATTTTTTTTATATTGGCAAGAAAGATGGTGGTTGACAAATAGAATTTTTTTTTTGTCGAAAATGATTTAAATAGAGAGAGAGTACATAATACTTAATACTGATAATAAATTAAAGAAAATTAGAAATTGGAAACTTTCTACTTTTTTTTATTCGAATTTTTCAATAGAAGTCAATTTTGTTTTTATTCAAAGATTTTAATGAGAGGAGTATTAGATGAAAATATCGAGTTCGATATTAGTAACAGATGAAAACTGTTGAGTTGGCAAATGAATGGTAACGTTACGTTATGACGGACATTTTAGAGCTCTATGCTAATATACTTCTAGCTCACATTGAAGAGAATAACGCGATATGATTTTTTTTTTCATACAAATAAACACACATGCCATTGGAACCCAATAGCAAACGTTCAAAGAAAATTTAGAAATTGGAAAGTTTCTGTTTTTTTACTTGAATTTTTCAATAGAAGTAATTTTTAATTTTATTCAAAGATTTTAATAAGAGGAGTATCATTGAAAAATATAGAGTTCGATACCTGGAACAGATGAAAACTGTTGAATTGGCCATTGAATGGTAACGTTACGTTATGACGGATGATTTTTTAAGCTCTATGCTAATGTACTTCTAGCTTTCATTGAAGAGAATAACTGTAGATGATTTTTTTCCCTTACAAATAAACACACATGCCATAGGAACCCGTTTATAGAATAGGCAACTATTCACTTTTATTAATACAAGGGAAAGACAAAGACAGGAAAGAGAGAAAGTACATCCATGCCCGAACTAGGATTCGAACCCAGACCTCCCTATCCGCAGTCACGCACCCTGACCACTCGAAAGAGTAGGCGGCATGAATGGTAAGAAATTTGGCCTTCGTTTCAACATTTCATGGATTTGAATTTACTTAGGGGTGGATGTTGATAGTGGTTTGGAATTTACTTAAAGTTGCAACTTATGATCTAACTAGTCATCTTATGCAAAAACTAAACTAAATTGAATTGCAAAACTTAAAAATAATCGTAAAATCCTCTGATGTTCTTTAATAGCTTGGAGAAGACAGAATCATTACATTTAAATTTCTAAAATTATTTTTCACACAAGGAATATAATTTGAGAGATCCCTTCAATTTAAAGCGGTTTTTTTTTAAATATTCTGTAAATATGCTTAACCGCGTTTGAAAGCGAATCAATAAGCCGTTCTTTTGATGGTATATTAAAAGCATTGTAATAATTACATTTAAAAATGTAAATATGCTTTGTGTTAATATTTTTTAAGAAAAAAATAACATATTTATTAAATAATCTAGAGATTATTTTTTTCTCTTTTCTGAAAATGAATCTCTTTTGTGCATAAATAATCGGGAATATATATTAGCCAACAGTAATAAAAATATTAATTTCCAAACTTTCTTGAGTTCGTTTCTTTGATTCCCTGCTGAAACCTTTTATAATGCTTCCTGTCGTAGTAACGAAATTTCTCAAGAAAATAATCGAAGCAAAGCAAAAGAACGTGAAATTCCTCACGAATTGACTTCACTTCTTAATGTTTTAAATACATAAGCTACTTTATAAAATTCCTTTGAAATTAGGATCGTAACATTTTCTAAGAATTTGATTTTAGCATCTTTAAATTAATTCCTATTTTCTTTTCGCGGCATGTATCTCAAAATCTTTTTCTCTTTAAAATGCGAGTGCCACACAAATCATTGACTGATCTAAGCATGAAAGGAGTGACATGAATTATAAAACCATCATTTTTTCCTTTAAAGCTTTAAAAAATTGTTTCATTATTCCAAATTTAATTGAAAAGGGTATTTATATGAAGAATATTTAAATTTCCTGTATACCATTTTTATGCAGGATTATTTGATATTCTGTGGGGGGAAACATCACTGGCTTATCCAGAAGACAACCGGTTCGATACCTGCTCTAATTGAAGACATCCTTTCTGAGAGGATCTAAACAATTTAAATGCACCGGCCGATGGCTGAGTGGTTAGCGTTCCTGATTCCTAGACTGTTGGTCCCGGGCTCGAGTACTGGTTCAGGCATGGACGTTTTCTTTCTCTGTGTTTCTTTGTCCTTTCGTGAGATGATGGATGAAATGTGACCCGCCATATAAGCGGGTTTTTGGTGGTGTGACGTGGGTAATGCTACTCACCTCCATGACATGGTGCCCACCGGTTAACGCTAAATGAGTAGCAATTTCTGGGCTTGTTGTGTCGAAGGATCACAGTGACCGCCATTGGGGAAAAAAATATTCCTCAAATAAATTACTAATCTCTGCTTGTCTATAATTTTCAAATCTTCGAGGTGTATTTCCTTCTGAAAGTGAGTGCGATTCTATATAGTTTAGTGGCATGTATATGTTCTTGTTAGAAATTTCAAGGCTAAAATTCAACCTAGTCTCAAGGAACGATTAGTTTATTATTCATAAACGTCCAACAAAGGTAGATATTTTTGGGAGTGTTCCAAATTTTTATTCCCTGCGTCACGTGAATTCTGTTCACTATTTATAAAGTCTATTAGAAGTCTTGTAAGTTAAGTAATTCCAAAGTATTTGATCGCAGACAGTATTCAAAATGACAGGCACCATAATAACAAAAATTGACTCTACGCCTTCCCATAACCTTGTGTTAGAATCGTTCTCTTCAGAATAGAAGTTTTCGGGTTCGATCCAGGGTGTTATCGAAAAATGGAAGATGTATGGTGTGCTTCTAATTTCTTCAAGCACGTCAATCAGTGTTAAACTTTATTATCAAATTTAACTTTTACTTATTGACAGTGATTGTTGAAGTCTTCTATCAGTGAAAAATCTTGCTGAAAGTCGAAAATGGTACAGATGCTCAAATGAATTGAATACTAGCAAAGCCTACACCCTTGTCGCAACTACTTTTGGTTGGTAATAAATTTCGCCAGTCTTGGTGATCCTACTTTGATACACTAGAATGATAAACTTTGATAATGATAAACCTAACTATTTCTGGAATTCTTTTTTCGCCATTTTGTTCTGACTTAGCGCTTTTTTTCAGTTTATACCAAGAGTGTGGGCTCTCGTAGGATTTTATCGCTCAAATGATATAAAATAGTTTTCCATGGTCATGCTGAACTTTGCGTATTTTTGCCTCTGTGTAATATCCTAAATTAGTAAAATTTGTTGGGAATCATTTATTAAAATAGTCATATAAAGAGTTCAATGTTTGGCTTGTTTTTTACTAGAAAAATACAAAGAAATCTACATTAAACGAACTTAAGGTTGGTATAATTTTGAACTTTGTTTACTAGAAAACTTTTTAACGCTTTCTGCATATTTCACGAGATTTCCATTACGCAGCCTATCTTCTTAGAGATAATCTGGAAATTCCTGAAAAAGTTCATCAACTCCATTTAAGGGGGCAGCTTAAAAATTCTGAACTATTTCCCCGAAATTCCCCGATGCGAATAGTCGCTTTCGCGTTTTCAAAAGACCGTGTGAATAGCCACAGAATCCTGTTTCTAAGACCCGTGGTATTAATATAATGGGAGAAGCGCATAGTTCCTGAGGACGAGTCTCTTTGACAAGCTATTAAGGGGTTGCCCGCCTACCATTCTACCCCGCTGCACATTCTTGGGCCCGGGCGGCGATGTTTACGTTCCGTCCTGGAATTCAAAGACGGTGTTGCCATTCAGAGAATAACAAATCTGGAGCAGTGGAAATGAACTCTTTGTGGGAAACGCAGCTTGGAAAAGAACGGGAAATAACGAATTGTAATTAGTTCCACCGAGGTCTGTGCATTCGATATCACGCACTGGAGAACTGATTCCATCCGAATGAGCGGCTTTCTGAAGTATTTTGAATTAGTTAACGATAAAATTGGTTGCTTTTAATTTAACCCAATTCGTTGTATTCGGTGGCAACAGGCGCGAATGGAGATGCGAGAAGAATTTTAAATGCGTCCTCATGGCTTGCAAAAATTTTAAAAGACGAATGTGTTCGTAGGGATTATTTTGTCTTTATAGGGATTTTTTAGAGATGGGGATACTTATAGGGACCTTTTTCTTCAAGAAATTTCAATCACTAAGAATTCTGAGGAAGTCGGCCAATATCTGAGTGGTTAGCGTTTGTGAATACTGGGCTGTTGATACTGGATTCGAATCCCGGTTTGGGCATGGGCGTTTCCTTTCTCTCTATATATATCTTTGTCCTTTCTTCTTCTGAGTTGATGGGTGAATGTGGTCCTCCCTATAAACGGGTTTGTCATGGGGAGACGTAAGCATTGCTACTCGTACCTCCGTGACTTGGTTCACAGATCCCCACCTGCTAGTTCACAAGTGTCCACCATTCAATGATAAATGAGTAGCAAATTCCAACCTTATTGTGGCCAAGGGTTAACCAAATTGTGGCCGCCTTTAGAAAAAGAAAATAGCTAAAGTTTAATGAGAACCTGCAACTTTTCGACGGTAAATGTATTTTCCACCACTGCCGTCTTGACAATGTTAATTTTAGATTTCAACTTTTTTCTTCCAAATTTTTTTAGTCATTGAATAAATCAATTTGTTTAGATTTCTATTACGAATAAAGCCACTACTACTCTTCTTTATTTTGATCTCATTATTTTCAATCTCTGTGAATTAATTTACTATTATGTCTTAATTTATTTTTTCAGTTCATTAGTTCATTTTTCGTGTATTTTTTCCGTGCAAAATGGCAAAATTGTCATCTATTTTACAAGTTACATAAGAATAAAAAAATTGACACTACAATCGTTCGAGTTCATATTTCAAATGTTGAGAAATGAATTAGAAAAAAAAAAAAAGAAAGAAACCTTTGCTGATTACAAAATCTATTTCATTAATTAGTTTCATTTTCTAAAGATAATTAGGGAAAAACTTCAAGTTAACTGCTGCCGGTTTCACCTGTCAAACAGGGAGGGGGGAAGAGATTGAAACCCCTCCAGCCCTCACTATTATTTCGGGGGGGGGAGGTGGCAGCAGTTTAGAAATGCATCGTTCAGAGCGGAGAAAAAGAAAATAAACTTTAATCGATTCTACAGTTACCTTTAATTAAAAGCATAGTTTCGATTTCTTTCCGTGGGAGGCGCTTCAACATTAAAGTACCCCGATTTTATTTTTAAAACGGCGGGAAAAAAATTATTACAACCGATTACGCCTGAAGATTTTGTTTATGAAGACTCTTAAGTAGAGAGGTTATTAATTAACCACTAAATCCAAGTGGAGAAACTGTGGATGTTAAATGGGAACAGATTCTTCCTCCATCAGTTTAAAAGAAGTAGACCTCGTCCTTAAGGAGCTTGTAACAAACGGATCGCTGAATAAAATGCTATTTCTCCAAATTGTTTGAATTACTGAGAATCTTTTTCTTCTCTAATGAGCCGAAAATTTTCTATGAAATATCCATTAGGAAGGTTTTAGAAATCTTAATTGTAAAAAAAGATATCAGAAAATTTAATTTAATATTTAATACATTTTCAATGAATTTAGTTTCAGAGGTAAAAAAAAAATGCTTTCAGTTCCCATTTAGTGGGTAATTTAAATGCTGACAAGTACAAAAAAGCTTTTTTTTACCACCCCAGGCAAGCTGACATGAGAAATTTTATTAGACAATGGTTTTTATTCCAGCACCGCAGATTAGCCAAAACAGAGAATCTATCCGATGAATGTGTATACAATAAATGTAACATCCTTGTCCAACTGTTTAACAGTTGCTAGAATCGAACATGTACTATTCTTTTTGCTATGCCTTTAATCTCTGTTACAATTCACTTACTTTTCCACGTAGCTCCCGTTTAAAATAAGTTTCGTTTTTACTTATTGTATTTCCAATAAGTACCTCAACAGTACATTTGGAACCTGAAATTACATTTATTATTATTTTTTTTAACTTTTCAAAATCATGTGTTACACTCTATTCTTCAACCTGATGTAGGATGATGCTTTTTGAGTGGAAGATCTCACAGGTTCAGTTGCAGTTAAATTAATTATATACTATTGAACAGTGTTAGGTAAATATTGTGATTCCTATATACTCAGTTGGCAAGGTTTTCTGCCATGCATTGGAAAACAGTATTACTAAAAGACAATAAGTTGCTTCAAATTTTACATAGACTTATTTCCTTAATGTTAATCGCGTGAGTTTCCAATATCTAAATTGCATTATAGGAAAATAGTGTGCATTTCCAATTGGTGGCGTATTGGAAAAATCGTAAATACATATTATATTATTATTTCTGACGAACAAATTTATGAAATGAAAAATTTTTTAACTGAAGAAAAAGTACTTAGTAAATTAATACATTTAAGGAAACCACGAATGTATCAAAATTATATATGTACACGTCCAAACCATGGATTCCAGTAAATGCGTGCAACTAACTTTAAGACAAAAACTGTGATTTAGAAAAAAAAATGCTTTTTACTATTAAGCTTCTTTCAAATTGCTATTTTACATCGCGAAATATGCTCTCCATATTAATTAGTTAAAAGGAGAAAGAATCAAGTGTAGAATATACGGGAGAATTCATTTAAGTTGCGAAATTTTTAAATATCCAACTCGCGATCTTACTTTTATATACATTCTAACGCATTTCTAATCGGCGGCATATTGAGAAAATCGCAAACACATTCGCTGAAGTGGACAAAAGCAATACTTTTTCATAAATCGAAAACAAATAACAAATACTGTTAATTTATTTTTAAAATAAAGCTATTCAGTGTTATTATATAAATAAGGAAGGGGAGGATATCATTAGTGTTTTTTCTTTACCTTCTAGGATGATCATAGGAAAGATTTTAAAAATTTGAAGTAAGAACGACACGATTTCTTTTTCGAAACGAGCAGAATTTAGGAATGATGTCCATCAATACCTTAACAGTGATTCAAATCAATGCTAACTATGTTTAAACATACGTTAATTATACAAACTGTAATCAAAATATCTTAATAAAAAATAACCCCCTTTAGCCAAAACACCACACTTTCTCTATTTATATCCCCTGTTATCTGTCCCTATGATGTATCCCATGGACTGCAGAATAATGATTGCATTTAAAGAAATTATATATGATATAGCAGTCATAAATAATTTAATATCAATATTATATATTAATTAACTTACTTAAATCTTTTATATATTCTTAGTAATATTTTTCTACTATTTGGGAATGTAAAATGAAAACATCTGTGTGATGTTCTCACGATCCAGTCGTCTCCAGGATAGTCGAATAACACAAAAACAAATTATTGGTACACGTAACATTTATTTCACATTAACACATAAACAATGAATTCAGACATTTCTATAGACATTTTTAAAGACATTTAATTTTACAACGATTTTTTCCGCTACCCCCAAGAAAACAGAACCAACCGCACCGTTCTCCTCACTTCGACACGACTCAATCGTCCCATGTCTCTACTCCTGGCAGAAAACGAAATCAAAAGTTCTCTTCCAGTTAACAGTCTGACTTTCAGAATCTGCATAGCGAAAACAAGATTGGTTAGGCTTTATTTATTTCCTTTGTAAATGAAATAATTTTCAAAATATTTTGAATATTCGATATATTGTATATTCAGTAATTTTCAAATTTATTTTTCTTTGTAACTCAATACCAAATATTTAAAACTCTAATTAAAGAACATAACAAATGTGATTATTTGTAAAATTTTGTGAATAACAGTCCAACTGTCATGTCTTGAAGCTGAATATCTGAAGAAAAGTATGCTTGTAATATATTCATATTTAACTTTTAACTAAATAAAAAATAGATTGATTTCTAAAATATATTTTTTAAATATCTTTCACAAATCTTTTAAAAAGTTTATTTAGGAAATTACTTGTTTTAAATTTATTAAAAATAAAATTCGATATAGTTAAATGGTTTGTGTAAAATATCCAAATTCTATTTAAGTAAAAAGTTTTATGAATTGAAATTAAATGTTTTGTATCTTATTTAATTCAAATAATGTTCTTATTTTATGTAAATATTCAACAAAATATTTTCGATATAGTAAAGGCTGTTTATAACATTTGATAAAATAAATATTAAGATTCTGTTCATAATAGTTATACATAAAATTTAATATATGATTTAATTTAAAATATTTTCCCCCTGAATGAAGAAGACAGGAGTTTCCCAACATGATGTACCTCTATTTATAGTTTCTTTATGGTTTCTCATTATTTTTAATATATAGATAATTTTTTGATTTAATCGAAAAGTTTATAAATAAGGAATGAAATCATTGCATTTTGAAAAAAAAAAAAATTAAGAATGTTGTCAAAGCCTGAAATTATAATTTTCAATATATTAAATATGAAAAATGTGTTTTATTTAAAAGCAAATAACAAGATTTGTTAAATGTAAGCATTGTGTATTTTGACAACTTTTTCTCTCGCCAAGAGAGAATGAATAAATACTGAAAGGTCTACTTTCTTTCATAGATTGGCGAATGAGCCATAAAACTCCCTTTATTCTCCTTTTCAAAATAACAAATGGATTTGCATATTTTCAAATCATAAGTTGTCAACTAATATAATATTTTGTGAAAAATAAGATTTACATATCTGTGTTTCTTTTGATGATTAATATGATATTATTTTGCAATTAAATGTAAGCAAATGCCATGAATCTACAGTCGAGTTTCATTAGAATGGAAGTGGATACAAAGAATTTTAATGCAATATATTGTTAAGAAATTATTCTCGTTACAGTAAATTGCAAAAAATTTCATTATTATGAAATTTTGATACACTCTAATGACAATCGACTATTTTGATATTTTTATGGTTAATTTATTTAATGTTTTTTTTTGTTTTATAGCTTATTTTGAAATTTATATTGTATATAGAAATATGTTCATAGATACTTGTAATTAATATGTAACTAAAGTGTCTTTAATTTTGTGTTTTATGTGTGTCCATTTTTTTATTCATTGATTTTCAAAATGTATTATTTATATCAATAGTTTCGACGAGTGAAAATTTTAATCATATTTTTAATGATTTTAAAGCTAATTATATTTTATTTTCTCTTACTATCAAAATTTAAATGTTAATAATTCACATTACTCTCTTCTTGGCTTATTTTTTTGTTAATATTAATTGATGAAATTATGCATTACATATTGTACTTAAAAGAAAATAGAAATAAAAACCAAAATATTAATTACTTATTTAATGACTTATAAAAAATTAACCTGCTAATTTCATTCTTGTTTTGAATTTTGATAGACAAAGCTATTATGAAATACTTTTAAATTTATGCAATATTGAGTCTTGTTAGGTTGGAACGCAGTAATTTTGTATATTTCTCTTTTGTATTGCTATGGCCAAGTAGTGACTAAAAAATATAAAGCTATTGACAGTCTTTGGTAAAATTTGGAATTTCCTTACCATTTTAACGAGAGAATTGTTTGACACTTTCTTTTTTATTTTGAGCTTGTAACTGCAAGCGATCTATCAAACAGAAATACTTAAAATTGTAAGCATTAAAAATGACTTTTTTCCATATAAATTAGGTTTTTTTCTTCTCATACTACTTTGTCCAGCTTTTTACAGTGACTCATCGTGAAGATTTTATTTGGTTTGTTACTGGTTAATTGAAAATGTTTCGGCATATGTTTTTACAAAAAGAAAATGTCCCTATGTGAATTTTAAATTTCTAAAAAAAAAAAAAATTTTTTTTCTAAAAAATAAGTACATTAATTTTATAATTTCTGATTTGTGAAATTATTCAACATTAACTGTCTTCAAAAATCGATTTAACAATCGAGTGTTTTAATAGTTGTAATCCTCATATGTAACAATCTAGTTTAACTGGTGATTTTTTATCACCTCCAACTGCAATCTTGTAAAATTGAATTCTCTCTTAATAGAATATAAATGTTTCTCATAAGAAATTTCATAAACAAATTCTGTGTTCGATTTATTTATTGTGTCTCTTAGAACTATTTAATGATGCAATTTTCATTTATATCCTTCTTTTAATTAGTGGTTTAATTATTTGTTATTATGAAATAAATCACATACATTTTTCCCCAAAAAGTACTATTTTAAAAATACATATTAAAAGCTACTGAATAAATTGCCTTGCTGTAAAATAAGTAAAGATTTCATGAATTGAATCTCATATTCCATTGCTTTAAAGTGTGATTTATTTCATAGAATGTATTTTAAACTAGATTTTTATCCGAAATCATGTCTCTTGAAGATGGTAGAGGGCGCTTGTGTTTGTGTGTGTGTCATGTGCGTATGTCTTTTGTGTGTTACAGTACAAACTGAGGTTAGTGGCCTCAGACAACCTGAACGAGAACCACACCACGGTGGTGATACACATCAAAGATGTCAACGACAACCCGCCGATGTTCGACAGGCCCACCTACGAGACCCAGATCACGGAGGAGGACGACAGGAACCTGCCCAAGCGTGTCCTTCAGGTCCAGTCCATTCCATTTACATCTATGTGTCACTTCCCATTTTTTTTATGAGTTCGTATCCCTCCACCAATGGAATGCTTGGACCGCACACACGCATCCAATCCTTGTTGTTTTATTTATTTTTTTTTTTACTATAGAGTGTGTTGGAATACGCAAGACAAAGCTTGGAGTCCGTTGACCACGGTTTCAGTGAAAACCACAATTTCAAGTCAACAATTTCCCAAACTTGATTTGCAATTGTATATTTGGTAATATTTTAATTTTTAATATTAATTTTTAATTACATTTACTTAGCATCAAAAACCATTAATAAAACTTAAAAATTTTTTAATCATAAATTTATGATTAAAAAATTTTTAAGTTATAATTTTAGGTACATGAAGAACAGGTCTTGATGCATTCTTTCAAATTTTTGTCCCCCCCCCCAAAAAAAACACATTAAATTTCTATTCAATATGTATTTAACTTAATATAATATATTACAATACAAATACAATGAATTATACAACAATAGGAATTTATTTACTATATATATGTATATGAATACAGGTACAACACATTATCTAATATTTCACTAAATACAAATTATCTAAAAGTGTAAAAAAAAAATTAGATGTGGTTATTTTTATTTTCAATTTCAAAACAAATAGAATTATGCCCTTTAAAATCAAAATTATATTACAAATAAAGTGACGTGGTCACTTAAATTTGGTTCAAAATTACAAGGCTCTTTGCGATAGGCAATTATTCCAAACTCTTTAACCTTAAGTTACAGTCCGGGGGCTCATTCATACAAATATTTATTTTGTATTTGAAATTAATACGCCAAAGGAGTCTCGAACTTTAGTAAATTATGGTGTAATGATTTCGTCTATCGCGAGATGGCACTGCGGAACCAACATGACTACTTCCGACATTGTTTTGTTTTTGAAGAAAAAGGAATAGTGATTGTTGCTGTGGAGAATGCTGGAAATGTTTTTCGTTTATAATGATAACATACAATTTTATTTTGTGTTCTGTGCATTCCTTGAAAATAATGAATAATTGGATGCTAAATAATGTGTTACCAATTTGCGGTACAACATTAATTGAACAACATAACAATACGTTTTGTACGATGCCGTAACTTGGTTCTGTGCAATCGATAAGACACTCAAAAATAATTTAAAAGAAATTCCTGTAATTAATTTGTAAGAAATTTATAACTAAATGAATATATATTTCTTTGTATTATTAGGCATAAAAATCATTGAACTTGAAGAGAATTTGAGAGGTTTAAAAATAAGGTAAAAATTCACCATTAAAACATTGCTTCCATCGTAAAAGCTTCGTAAGAAATAAAGGCATGAATATATGGTTGTCATTAAAATATCAACTTTAATTTTATAAGTCACCTATAAATTTTTCAAATTTAAGGTATATAAATCGAAGGATTATAAGGCTTCTATTTTTGCAGTTGATGAACAACATATGATAGTGATCGACAAAATTTACAACTTTTTCTAGCTCTAGCTTTGCAGGCATCCAACGATGGAAATGGACAAGAACTTATCGTGATCAGTGGAATATCTAATCAACCGTCTGCAAATAGAAACACGTACCTTGGAAACAATTCCCCTTCTCTTGCACGATGTCTGAATACAGAGCTCGCCTTATCTCGGCATTTGGCGGGTATTAATATGTATCCGGCGTTACAAGGCATTGGCGACTTTGACCATAATGTGCCCGTAGACTCATTTGAAGCCATACCATCGCGAGAAAGCCCATTTAAATATTTAATTGCCTGGTACGCCATCGGACAAAAACATCGATCCAGCCGTTAGCCCGATTTGGAAACTCATAAGTCCATGGAAACGCATTGCTAGAGGCGTGGTCATTAGCCAAATATCACACTGCTTTGCATTCAGACCTCTGGCGATTCGTCTTGTGTGTGTTTAGAAGACACTTCGGCAGGGGCAGTTTGGGAAACCCTTCGCCCCCTTTTCCTGCAGACTGGGAAGGTCGAAGCTGTAATTCCACTCCTCTTTCGGGAAACGGCGGAATCTTGGATTCATTACATCCTTCTGGCAATTGCAGAGGCTTCCCCTCGTCCGGTTGTGGAATTGGATACTGTGTTGAAATGTGGCAGTTAGCCGGAAGATTATCTAACACTGCCACCTCCTTCAATCCTACTGAAGTGAGGGATGTTAACATTTGCTTAATCTTCAGATGGTTAAATATTTGACTCCGAGTTGTACTCAGCAAATGCTGCCTCTCTAAAGGAACTTTAAAAAAAAATAACTCGATGCCATAATTTGTGTCAATATTATGAGATTCTGTCAGCTTTGAAATAATATGAATTGTATCACGTAATCGCTGATGGTAAAATGTAATTGAAAAACAACTCTTATCAAAACAAGTCATCGAATAATCAAAATAAATGAATCAATCAACTCTTTATGTGTTAATATTAAATCTGAAGAATTGTGCATGTATTTAAGTACTTATAATTTTAAAAATTGATGAGCGCTTTTAAACCAATATAAAATATATTGAAAAAAATATAAAGTATACGTTAGGCTGAAATAACTAAAATATTAACCAGAAAGACTAAGAAACTTTAAATAACTGAAAGAAGCTTCAAAAATAATCTCCCACCATCCACAAAAAATAATAAAAAATGATAAGCTTTCAAGCTAGTTATCCTCAAAAAAATTAAATATTTCCAATGATGTATATTTTATGATTAGTGCTGTTTGCACTTTTTAGACACATTTTTAAAATACATTCAACATTTCAATTTACATTAAAATGTTGAACTTGGATTCTAGCATACAATATGAAGTAATAGTAATGAGATTATGGTAACTTCATATAGAAATAACTATAAGATTATAACTGTAACTCAATAATACATGAATTAAATATTGTACTTTCAAAACCTGTATTTAGGAAAAACTATCTTCAATATATTTACATATAATATTCGTGTGCCCACATCTCTAATTAAGAACAATTACATTTTTATGCAGTAAAAATACATCATTTCATTACTTGAGAATAAGGTGCCCAATATAAATATCTGTGCATCTAATAAAAACATCTGTACATTTAAAATTATTTTTTGAGAAAATATCCTATGATTCTCATTTATTGTTCAACAACACTCCAAGCTTCGTCTTTTTGATTAATAACACAGTCAAATGAAATTCAGTTTTAGTTATTGCAGTTTGAGTTTTTCTTTGCAAGCAAAAGAGGTGCTTTTCTGTTGTCAGTACTAGAATTATCGCCAAATGTTTTGCTAAATTCGCCAAGAAGCTCAAGAATCGTCGACTTTATTTACGAACTTTGTTGTCATGGATAGGAAAATGATAAATATTTCAAGGATATTTAAAAATTCAAACTTTTCTTACATATCAAATTTCTGACTAAATACTGAGAATTTGGCGACTTTTAAATCCGGACCTGATAATAGAAGAGTACCGAGAAAAAGGGAGGGAATGGGGAACAGCACTTTAAGTGGCGCCTGGTGCATGCCGTTTTCAATTAAGTTTTTCTTTTGTTTCATTTACTTTTATGTTTTTATAGTTTTTACTGTTTAGTGTGATTTGCCATTTTGCATGCCTGCATGTGATTTCTGTTCTCTCTTCCCCCATCCTTGACAGTACAATCTCACGCTCGTTGCCTCGGATACGCTGCGAGAATCCAGTACCCTCGTGGTCGTGAAGATCCGGGACATCAACGACCTGCCTCCGAAGTTCGACCAACCCTCCTACATCACGACCATCTTGGAGGAAGACGCGGAGGGCATCCCTAAGAGCGTTCTAAAGGTGTAGTATATAACCTTCCTGGCAAATTTTAATCTCACTCCCAAAAGGGTAAGGTGTTCTCGAACTAACTGATCCACAACCGAAATTAAAAAATTGAATCCTAAAATTGCTCAATGAGTTAAAATTTAAAAAATATCTAGTGATGTTCCTAGCTAATCATAAAAACTCAACCAGATTCTAATACGTGATATTCAATACCTCATCTTTTTGAAATGTAATTATTTTTATAATCGTAAGAAAATACCAAATGTCATTTACCAGTCTTCTTAATTCTATCCTCTACACTATATTTTAGAAGTACTCATTCTGATAAACTATTTTTATACGTTATCAAACTTAAGGCCCATGTCATTAAGTTTTTTTAAAGATATTATATTTAATTATAAAAGAATATTTTAACATAATCGAGCGAAAATTTAAAACGAATCCAGCTTAGCTTTTAGAATTTTAACTGATCTAGTACGTGGAAAAGTTTACAAATTGTATTCAATGTAAATATCAATAAAAATGATTGCCTGATTAATTTAGAAGGCTTTTGAAGGAAGCATTTCGTCAACAATCTCCCGCATCTCTGATTCATAATTTTCCACACATATAATAATAATCTATTTTATTTGTTATGGAACAATCTAGTGAGACCTAAAAATTTATATTCACTTTTTTCCAACCTCATATATTAGGTTGATGAAAAAAAAATCCATTATCTTAACTTCAGGGCTTTATTTAACCTTTTTCAAGTACAATTTGTGTAAATGATTAAAATTTATTTAGAATCGATCTTTGGTTCCCAGTGATATTCGACTGATAACATGCCCGCCAACTTTCGATCATCATCTGTAAGATTTTATTGACATTTTTGACAATGGGCCTACTTGTGTGAGGTCCACCATCAATATCAAAAATACCTAAACGAAATCAAAACTTTACATGATTGGCTGTTACAGTATCGAGACGATAAACACCATCCACAATTACAGCCATCTGACTTGCATTTTGGCCTTTATCAAAGAAAAACTGTAAAATGTATCGAATTTTTCTTTTCGTTTTTACTTTTAATACTCTATAACTCACAACCAATTGAACCAAACAAAAAACAGCAAAAGAATTTTTTTTCTCTGCAAAATCTTCTTTCTAATGAATATAAACCTGAAATTGTTTGATCAATACTTTATGAGATTCCGATTAGTACCAACATCCACTGAAATATAATGCATTTCTTTATTTCCAACCTAGTTATATACTATACAAGAATAAATAAAAGGTACCTAACTATAGACAACATCTAGGCTTCATATACAGATGTTATAATATAGAGAAAATAATGGGACATATCATTTCTAAGTGTTCACGTATTTTTAAAAACTAATCTGAAACATTTTTAAAATAGCTTTTGTCATATGTTCCTCAAACGCTTGGGACCGATTAGATCCAGTTTAATAACCGTAATTTTGATTATTTACTTATAATTTTTTTAACTCTGTAAAAAAGAAAGTTAGCGATAGTAAAAGTCAGGTGTCCTAAAAAAATATAATTAAATGAATAAAAAATTTATTTATCTCAGATGCAGCAGGTGTTTTTGAAAATGTTTCATACAAGCGTGATATTGTGACAAGTCAGTTTTAAGAACCCTTGCCACTACGTACGCCATTTTAGCTTCAAGTTTTTTTCAAAGTAATGAAAAAATAAAAATAATTTTAATTACGTATCAAAGTCAATCTCTCCATGAAAAAAATATGATGTGGCACTTTTTTTTCTACAATTTAGCACTTTTTTAACTTTTAATTTTTTAATTATAAATAATAAAAAAATCAAGAAATAATAACATTTTTAAGATGGAATAGGGCAGTTTATACGATATGATACAAACCTTAATCTTACTTTTTAATCTATAAGAGATAAGGTCATTGATTATCTTCCAAAAATTTCGTCATTAAAGACATCATTTAATAAACTGGCAAAATACTTTGGTCAGCAACTTTATCAGTAGAATAATTACCTTTTAAAGGAATTAAAAATATAAAAAAATAGCACTAGCAAAATAGCGTATACAACGATATGTATCGCCATTCAATTAAAATATTTAGGTCAATTTTAACCAGCTTGCTTCAACTTTGCTTATTTTTGTTAGATATTAAGTCGTTTCCTTTTGGCCAAATGTAACATTATTCACGAATCAAGAGGTAAATACAAATTTTTCCATTTAGAATTCTTTTACAATATCAAATTCGAATATGATACCGAAGCAAAAAATGCGCATAGATAAAATTTTTATTCAAACATTAAACAATACTTAAGAAAATAGGACTCCTTTTTTCATCTTCTGAATCGAAAATAGAAATTTCAGTTGCAAAACTTGAGTAAAGTTAAATAAAAAAAAATAAAAGGAATAAAAGCAGTCGGGTCTTTTTGTCCCTCTTTTCTTAAGAACGTATTTACAGTCAACAAAACTGAAAAGCTTCTTTTAGATTATAAAAACAAACGCTGAACATCTGAGAATTCATATTAAATCCTGCTTTGTGACAAGTTGTATTAAATGTAAATCTTCCGCAAATACTAAGCCTAGTTTTGTAGAAAGGAAAAGTGCATTGAAGAATTTCCCTTTAAGTTTTCCCCTATTCTTTCAACAAGACTTTGGGGTGCACCAAACCTTATGTTTATATGTATAATTTTGAGGCCCTTTTATTTTAAAAGCAATATTTCTGAAATTTCAATCATAAAGCATTGATGTCTTTGAAGTTCTCAATTGATTTTTCAGAGATTCGGTGTTTTCCTTTGTGGTAGAGGCGCTGTGTTTAGTTTAAATCCTTGCTGCCATTTTCCTCAACTAAATACATGAACGTATTTATTTTAAGATTAACCCACAATCAATTGAAAGCTGGTGCTCCCACAAAAGATTCTTTGGTGTCTAAATTGATCGTTACTTGTGTTTAAAGACTCGCGTGTTGCGATTAAATGGTCATGTTGAAAGCGATTTGATCAGCAAGTTTTCCCCATAGTTAAGATTTTTCCCTTTTAATATCCCCATTCAACCTCGAAATGATGCAAAGTCTGCATATTTTTGTGGAAAAGAATTTATCATATCTAGTGTTTCGCTTGGAATTAGAAGAGAAATTGAACTTACATTGGCTATAACTTCCTATAAACTCTGTGATAATAGTTGAACATTTTTCATTTGAGATTAATGATAAATTCTACTACTGTAGTTAAATTTAGTTTCTAATACATAAATCCTTCATATATAGAAAATATTTTAAATATTTAAATTCGTGTTAGGATGAAAATACATTATTTTATTATTTTTCCGTGAATAATAAATTTAGAATTCGATAACAGGATTTATTATATAAATCTGGTGTAATCTTTAAGCAGGAAACAATTTGGGAAAAACTATTTTTTTAATTAGATAAAAGTATGGTTTCTAAGCAAATATATTATTTTCTAAATAAATGGATTCCGAGCTAGTAGTTGCCGAATGGTTAGCAGTCTGTTTTTCAATTCAATGTTTCGTGGGTTTGAATCCCATTTATGCTTAGATGATTGTAGTAATCCATTTTAAACTATAGATTCCGGTCTAATTAGTCCTCACATATAAAAAATAATCTTCGAGTGAGAAACAAACAAATCAAGCTCAACAGGAAACTATTAATTATCGCTTTTAGTTTATTGGTATTTGAGATCGATTCCCCCTTGAAACGTAGATTCTTGAAGTGTTTCGAAATCCACTTTCAACAATAAAGCCAAATCAAATAAGCATTTGTGTGTAAAAAAGTGACCGTATTGTGACAAACAACCATCATATATTCTTATCAATGAATGATCTAAGTAATGATCATTAATTCAGCAGTTGCTGAGTTTGATTCCTAATTCAGGTTAGAATATTTATAATTTAGATTCCATTTTAAACCATAGACCTTGGTTAAGTTGGTCTTCATAAGTAAACAATAATTTTTTTTTCTTTTTGCACACGAGGAATAAATTCATTGTGTGTGAGACCTCTTAATATTAATTTAAATACTTGTGTTGTAGAATATTTGATTTTATAACAATACAACATAGATTCAAATATTTTCTAGTGAAGATCTTACAAATCCATTTTATGTGAAATATATTTTAAAATCAAACCAAAAATCTTCATCTTTCATCTACAGATCTAAATTCATGATTAATCAAAATTATCAAAAGTTCCTTTTTATAATCTTATCAAATTAAATCAATACAATTTACAGTGTATTATAAATTTCTAATTTCATTCATGCTTTTAAATGGTAATTTAATTTATTCATAAAGACAAGGAAATTAGTTTTGTGTGACAAATATAAATATTCTTATTAGAGTTGCACAATAAACATACCGACAGTGAAAATTTTGTTAACATTGGCATAAATATTTTAATAGATTCCAATAATTTTAATGTTATCTGAACATTTGAAACTATTCAATCGAGTTTTGATTTTATGTTTGACTTTAATTATCATGGAATAAAAGTTCTGACAGAAAATTGAGAGTCCATGAAACATTCATTATCCATATTTGAGGATTTTTCTCTATATCTTTGCATAATAGCTCCCGAAATTGTTGATGGTATCTCATTTTGCAACGCCGTTTCATCTATTTTGTCGCCAATTCCGGATCTCGCCGGCTTATTCCGCCAGATAAGGGTGAAAGCACCCTAGCACCCTAATTCTTGCGAGGAAAATGGCCAGAAAGTGTCTCATCTACCCACACTTCTTTTAATTTATTCAGGCTTGTTAAGGAACTGGCTCACGGTGACTAGTTTTAGTCGTAAAATTCCGAAATGGCGATGAAAACCGTCCATTCTTTAGCGGAGAAGGAGCCTCTTAAAATAGGTGGTGATGGCAGTTTGATGGGAATTTGTTTTCCACTCACAGCTATTTAATGCCAAAAAATAAAACTAGATATAAAGTGCGCCAAGAAAACCCTGATAATTAAATCGGAGCTTAAAAGTTCTTTTTTTTTACCCCCACTTCCTCGCACAGGCTGGGTACTCGAAGACGATGAAAGAATTCCGAAAAGCTTCCTCTATCCAAGCCTTATCCCTTGATAAGTTCCCATGGGTTATTTTTAAGTCGCTTCGAGGAATTCGTTGAGCTATTACCGATAAATGTTAGCGAGAAGGATTTTACTGTTTTTGCCTTAGCAAACCGCTGTAAAGGATCGTGGAAGTTTTGCTGTTGACCGAGAATAAAATTGTGTAAGCCAATTTTTATTTTAATAAATATAAGCCCGATTTTCCTCCCCAGATACTGCTTGTCCACAAAGAGTGAATAGCTCCTAAAAGAAAGAAAATAAAAAACTGTGAAACTCTTTCCGAAATCAAACATATCGGGAAATAGAACTTTTTTTTATTTTTTATCAAAAACTGTTGATATCTACTTTTTCTACTGTATTTTTTTATATCTTTCTTAGAAAAAATAATTTAAAGCTCCTAATGGATGTGAAAAATTTTTTAAGAACTATATCGTGATGTTTCTGTAAAAAAAAATGAGATACAGCATTAATGAGGTTTATTGATTTCTTTTAAGAACAGATTCTGATTAACGCTGAGGGCATGTCATTGCAATGGCCAATAAAAATTGTTTAAATCCTAATTGACAGCCTGTCAATCTAAATTTCCAAGCATTTTATTGGTTACCAGGTATGGTCACAACCAATAAAATACACACAATCACATGTCACATAAATGGGAACCTTTTCCTTTTCTATATTTTGCCCAAAAGAGAAGAAAGATATGTCAAAAAGAATCACGTCATGATAATGAATGTCCTCCATTTGTCATTAATTTAAGTATTTCATCTAAGAATTAAAAATACTTAATGTTCCTTTCTATAAATAATGCTTACTTATTGGATTATTGTTGTCAGTTGTGCCGAATGAGTTTTTAGAACTTTTATTTGGAGCTTTTGTTGCTAAATTGTGATTTGCTTGAAAATTTGGATAGCCATTTATTCGATTATCAATCAACAGCTAATTCAATTTTAATTTAAACTTATTTAGTCCAGTATACTCCTTAGATATCTTAGTAATACTCCTTAGATATCTAATAGAAATTATTATAATTTATCTAATAGAAAAAAAGCAATATAAAAAAATATTTATTTGAAGTCAATTAAATTTCGCGTTTGTGAAGCAAGGATCGATACCGTTAATTCAGTTTGTTTAGTTTATTGCTTCGACGAGCTTCGATCCAAAAATTTGAAGATTCTATGCCCACAATCTACCAACTTTGCCATTGCGAGACAAATTTTTCTTTTCACTATATTGCAGAAAATCCTTTATAAATAATGTTTATTCATTTTTTTTTTTTAAAGTTAGAAAAAATTCTTTCTCTCACTAACAAGAAACTTGAATTTTGAAAGGAAGTATTAAACTCATTTACAAGATGATACAGATAAATAAATTTAAGAATGTAAGTAATGAGAAGATAGAAATAGTTACTATATATTTATTTCAACAGATGGCGCGACTATATAATAGTTGTATTATTTTCTTCCGCATAAAACTAAAATTAAATAAATTAAATTTCATTAAGGAATTAATATTTAAAAAACTTTATTAACATCAAGTGCCAATTTCTTCAAGTTTAAAATAATATGCATATTTGAACTTGAGTGGACGAATAAAAAGCATTTTATCTACAACTGAAAATTTGAACGAGAAATCTACAGAGAAAATAATAGTAGGAATTAAAAAAGATTAACGTCATAAAAGATCATAAATAAATCGCATCTTATCTTATTTATCGCATATCATAGTATGTTAATATTACAATCATCAATAACATCAAGAAAAACAATGAATTTTTAGATTCAAATTATTGAAATAAAAGAAAATTTAACATAAAGTCAAAATATTTTATCAGGAAGAACAAATTTAATACTATTCTTTCTTCGTATAAGAAAATGGCATTGCTTGAGATCATAGCAGGAGAACCATTGCATATGTGCAAGAAAATCTAATTAGGCGTAAAACAAAATTGGTTGGTTAACCGAATATGTTCTAATAAGGGAACGAAACAAACTACTTTTGTTGTGTTTATTTCACATGTTTTCTCTGCATAGCTGAAGGGAAAGCCAGATGGCTGAATGGAGCTCCGGTTTTGTTCGATTTTCCGTACACTTTTTCCTGAACCGAATTACACACAAGCAGCATGTAATTCATTAATGCACCAACTGAAAGTGACAATGTTTCCGTTCAGTGGGTAGGCTTGAAATTTCTCCCCTTATTATCCTCTCGCGAGGCGGTTAATGAATATGCTTTGCTTGGGGGGTCGGGGGAAGGTATGGCTGAGGAGAGGAGGGGGTTATCATTATGCCTCCCTTCGCCATTCACCTGAATTGTCTAAATATTCATGGATGAACCTCGAAACTTAGCTAGCTCTCCTCGTTGTTATAAGGACGCTCTGTTCGTTCGAATACTCGAAATAATGCGCGCTACAACTCAACTCTCCCTACCTATCTTTCATTCCCTTTTGCATAGTATGAAGGCTATTCCATTGTGTCGAACCACCCTTCGCAAGAAAAGGGTCTTCTTTGGCATTGAAGCTGGTGGCGCTCTCTGCTGAATTGGTGCAGGTCTTGAACATATAAGCCATTCATTATATTGCTACGGATTAATCAAAGAATTCTCTTTTATATCCTCAATTAATGCATGTTATCAGAAGAGCCTTCAATATCTGAAGTATATTGCACATGTCCCTCCTTTCATCTTATACTATCACAAATAATTTATTATTTTACGGTTACAGTTATTACGCTGTAAAACTTGTTTTGATTCGGCGTAAGTAATTTGCTTAGTACTAGAAAATAAAATACACTTCAACAAAATGAAAAAAAAAACCATTTGTTTTATTTTAGAGTGTTTATCGACAGGATGTTTAATGCCATTGATATTTATGTAACACGGAGATTGGTTGGATTAGTTTGAAATAGATTAGTTGAAAGCGTAGAGTAAAGCTAATAATAATAACGACTTTCCCAATTGATATTCAGAGTTTTGATAATACTTCATGCAGGAATGTAAGTTGCTATTTAGGCTATCGAAGCCATCATCAGGTTATTAAATAATAATTTAGATTGGTACATAGGAATTTAATACATACTATCAGTACAAAAATTAACCTTACACATGATTGGTAGGAGCATCTAAATACTTGAAACTTGTGCTAGAAACAAATAGTTGTCAAACAGCAAGAATTTATTGTTAAAATTATAACATAATAAAGTTTTTATCTAAAACTTTATTAAGTAATGTTTTCCCAAATTATCCACTCAGTTAATTTTTCTTTAAAACAAATTGATCTTTAATGTTATTTTCTTCCATTTGTTCCTTTATCACAGAAGCAAAAATTGAATACGAATTTCAAAGTTATACATTTTTTAATAATGCTTATATTATAATGTATTTTTTTATGTAATTTCTTTACCAAATAAAACTAATTTTTATAATCCTTAAATAATCCAATAATTTAAATAAACCAAAATGTTTTATTCTTTATTAGTTAAAATAGAAAAATGTAAAAATTTTCTACGCAAATTATTTGATGTTTTCCTTGACTAATATACCCAATCTCTATTCTTTAGCAAAATAAACTGATTTTAGGCGAGATTTTCGTAACATTTATTGATTGTTTATATATATATATATATATATATATATATATATATATATATATATATACGAAATAACAATGCAAAATTGATTTTTATATTCCATTTAGTTATTAAACATCAATATCAAAAACTACATACAAACAAAACTACCCAAGTAAAACATTTTTTCAAATAAAATTTTTATTAATAAAACATTCTTTACCAAAACAAACTGACTTCAGGAGGTTCTCGTTTTATGTATCAATTACTTATTCTTGCAAAAATTATGTGCAAATTTTCCACGTGGTGCACTTTTTAATTACATACTCGTGAGTAATGCACGCCGAAGTATTCTTTACCAAAACAAACTGACTCCATAAGGCTCTTGTTCCATTTATTAATTAATCTCTTCGTCCTTTGTTGGCGTCTGTCACCCTCGAAAAAGGAAAGCTTATTTACAAAAGATGCTTCTGTTCTTTTCTGATGTTGATTAATACCTGTTGTTACTGACATTCGCATTACCGAAGTCATTATCTTAAAATGTCTAATACAGGATTCATCGCCAGATTTGAATAAAACAAGATAACGTTTCGCAAACTGCAACTGTCACTAATCAGCTCACCGAAAGATTAGGGAGCGTTATTTGGCGAAATCCTTGGCATCTGACTTCACTTTTTTGGCATTGTTCTTGAGCAATTAATTTTACGATCTGTCTTTTGTGCCTTTTGTTAAGGACGAATGTTCTTGCTGCTTTCATCTTACTTCTGCTTTTCGGAAAGAAATAAAAGGCATTAAATCCTCGTTAGTTTTGATTGAAGTCTTTCTTTTAAATAGAAATCATTTTTAAACTTTTTTCTTTTCGATTCACTTGAAGAATAATGACCAGATTGCCAAGTCAATTCTTTGAGCCATCTTGCATGTTTTCAGTACATTGATCAAGAACACTCGAAAGTTTTCTTATTATTTTCCAAAACTATTGTGTATTCGATTTTTATAAAACATTTTTCATGTTCATTTTATTTAGTTTTTTGATAAGTGCATCGTACAATATAATTTTTTTAATCATTTTCCAAATTTTCTAACAAATTAAAGGCTTTTACAATTTTATAGGAAAATGGTACTTCAAATGCCTATAACAGAACTGTAGAAAATTTTTTCTACTTAACTCAACTTTTAAGCATTTTTAATGTAAATATATATATATATATATATATATATATATATATATATATATATATATATATATATTTCAAATATTCTCTTTTTCGTTAGAATTAACGGTTTTTTTTTTCTGCTAAATTATTATTTACGTAGTGTTTTAAACATGTAAGTAAATGTTAGTTTCTCAAAAACTTTACTTTTCTTTTAACTTTGTTTCTAAAATGAATAAAATATTTATAAATTTTAATTCAGGCTACTTATAGATTTTGAATTTTTAAATGATTTAGGTTATTATTTTTGTTGCAGAATTCATTTTACATAAAAATAATTTGTCTTTGAAAGACTTGCTTATAATGTTCTCAATAAAGACAACTTTAATTTCAGATTATTTGTTTTACTTATTTTCGATAAATTTTTGTTTACATTAATTTTTTAAATTTTAAAAAATATTAATTTATTTCTACTTTTATTGCTTATTTTATCAATCACGTAAATCAATTAAAAATTATAGCTCATTTTTTAAATAAAAATTTTAGGTTTTCTCAATGTGAGGTAAATCTAATTTTAATTTAAAATCAACACAACCCATAGAGAATTGAAATTAAAGTTTCATTAAAAATATCAAAACAAAATAATTATTGGTTATATTACTGATTATAAAATACATTGACGCTAAAACAAATTAACAAATTAACGAATACTTTATAACTTTTAATTCCTCTTTTTTTTTCACAATAAAATCTTATATATTCGAATATGAAAAATTATGCTTATTTGATGACTGATTGATTTATTTAAAAAAGATCGATTATTTAGTTTATGAAATCTTAATATAATTTTCTAATATTCTTAAATTATTCAAATTTATTTTAACTGCTCTAATTGTTGTATATGAATGTTTATAATTCCTTAATTTAGAATTTTGTACACACTAATATTATCATTCAGAACTAAATACATTCTAAATTTTTATGATTAACTTTTCCTTCGTTCCAAGATCATTTTTTGTTTTTGAAGGTTAAAACAATTCGTTTCAAGCACTTAAAGTTGACTCCATTTCCCAAAAAGCATCCTTGCTTGAGATGGGTATCGAACCTATGACTTATTAAATTAAAAGCGAGAGCTCTGTCCAGAAATTCTCTAATTAAATGTATCGAGTTCTAATATATATATATATATATATATATATATATATAAAATTAACATATTTACAAGAATTGGTTTCGCACATATTATTTTTAATATTATAAGATAAATTTGTATACATACATACATACCTACACACACACACACACACATTATATATATATATATATATATATATGTGTGTGTGTGTGTGTGTGTGTGTGTCTGTGTATGTATGTCTGCGTATATATATTAGTTTGGGGAAAAAGTTATCCATTATTTTTTCGGTAGACGTTTGTAGTGATCGCTATCTCGTGAGGTGTCTATCAAACAATTTCAAATTTATGCTCATTGGAAAGGTGACATTTGACACTCAAATATTCTCTTGCGGTTTTTTATATGATTAATTTAGTTACGAGTACAAGATTTTAAAAATGGAAGACTGCAAACAGAAAATTCGACACATTTTAGTTTTTCTCTTGTAACGGCGAAAAAGATAGCCGGGTGGCTAAAATTGTGAAAGGTGTTTATCGTCCTATATATGACTGTAACAACCAGGTACGCACCATTTTGGTTTCGTCGATTCCGTTTGGTTATTTGGATGCTAAAGATGCACCTCGCATGGATACAACATCGCCGAGAATGTCTATAAAATACCAAAAATTTTCAAACTTGACAGCATGTCAGCAGTCGTAGCTTCGCACAAGATTTAAAAATCTACATGAAAACTGTTTTAAACCTTTTTACAAAGCGAATCTGAAAGAAGTTACAAAAAGTTCACGTAAAAATAATGGATTTCTTTTTCCCCAACCTAATATATGTGGGTGTATGTATGTATGCATGCATGCATGCATATATACAAATTATCTTATAATATTAAAAGAAATAGCCAATAAAATAAAACCAATTCTTGTAAATTTGTTTATCTTTACAACTAAAGCAGAAAAGGAATAGATTTCAAAAACGAATTAGAGATTCTCTTAGGAGGTTTGTCAATTAAATATTATTTGTTTATGAATATGTGAATGAGGATAATGCATGGGCAGTCATTACATGAGATAAAAGAAATGGCCAAGGAAAAAATTATATATATATATATATACAATTTTGTTATTTGAGCATCTGATAAAAAATGATTCATAATACGTAAAAAACATAGCGGCACAACTACGTTTTTCAGAAGTGAATGTCGCACGCGCTTAATCTCAGCCATTGTTGAATAATGAGGAATGAGTGTTAAGTACTTGCTTTCTATATTCATATCGTTCATGATGAATTACATGATATTAAACAATAGACAGCTTAATCCTTAAAGCTGTTATAAAGTATTTTAATAAATTTTTGTACATAGTGAGCAAGGTAGGAAACTCGGAAAACCTCTAAGCACCCACCTTGACGGACTTGTTAAGCAGAATTGTAATATCTAGTTTCTATTATTCAAGAATGCCTGGAATCGAACCTAGAGCTGACATACTTTCCTCGGTTTCCTCTCCTAAAATATGGGTATGTACGGATCATTAACTATGAAAAGCCTTTCCGGTAGGTCAGACATTTAAATATCGTACAACAGATCCCGAATGTTAAACTGCCAATCATGCTGCGCCAAATATATCAAAAACTATTCCCATTTATAGGAACAAATTTTAAGATTCATTAAAAATTCAATCGATTGAAACAAATCCAGAATTCTCCAACCTTAGCTTCGAATAAGAACGATTGTATTTAATTAGAATTGAATGATCTCGCAGTCGGATAATACATTCGGATTATGTATTTTCATGAACTTTATCAAAGATCTGACACGGAATCTATAGATGAGCTCTATCTCACGGTCTGTTCCAGAGAAAGGACGCCAAAATTGTTCCATTTGGCGAAATGATGGATGTACCCCAGAAGACACGTTCTATTCCTCATTTTCGAAATGTAAATGACGAGCGATGCCAACTTCCTCGCGATTAAAAACGCATTTACATGCAAATTTTCGCAGGCCTGCGAGCGTCTTAAGACCCTCTCCTCGTGAGTCAGGAATCTCTAAATACCCCGTAATGAATTTTTATGCCATTTTAAGCAGAAGCAGATTCGTTTCCAGAAAAGGAAATTCCATCCGAGTATTAATCTTCCAGCGAAACATTGATTTAGTAGAACGCAGGAAGTGTTATTTGTAAGGATTATGCCGAAATCTGTCACTGTTTGGTATTCGTTTCCGACGAGAATTTGCAAATTTAGTCCTAGAATATGCATGATTGGATGAATTTCTGTTTGGTTTGGTTTATCCTTCCGCAGTAACTTTTATGCTTTCGCAGCTAATTTAGCTCAAAATTATAATGTAAAATAGATTCCTAGCATTCAAAATATTTTAGACGGGGTAAGTACCGAACATATAAACTGTTAAATTGAAGGCTAGAGTGATGATCATCCATGATTTAAGCATACGATTAGAAAAAAGAATTGAGTTTTTATTATTATTCCTCTAATTGTATTATAATTAGAATGTAAAATAGATTCCTAGCAATCTATTTTACATTTTAATTATAATGCGATTAGAGGAAAGAATTGAATTTAATAATAAAAATTCAATTCTTCTCTCTAATTGCATTATAATTAAAATGTAAAATAGATTGCTAGCATTTAAAATATTCCAGTTGGGGTAAGTGTCGAACCAATAAACTGTGGAATTGAAGCAAGAGTGATGGTTATCCAGTTACGACTTAAGCATGCGATTAGGGGAAACAATTCAATTTTTATTTTCCAACCTGCAAAAGCATGTTTCTAATTGGCTTGAAATTTAAAAGTATAAATGGGTTTTTGACATGATAATCATAAAACAATTTCTTCAGTTTTCATAAACTAATTAAATAATTCATAAGCAAAACTAGCGTGAGCTACCTAAAATTATTTAGTCTATAATGCATTTCCAATAGAATATGATTCGTATAGTTATGTCAAACAGAAAAGATGAACTACTAAAAAAATTAAATTTACTCAATAGCTTAAACAATGTGTAAAAGAAACTTACGTTAACAACTCAACACTAACAGGAAAAAAAAATCTTTTGAAATGAAAAGAAACTTGCTCAATCTAACAAAACGCAGTTTCATTATTTTAGTTGTAAATCTTAAAATATATCTTTCACTTCTTATATATACGACTAAAAGAAATGTTGGAATATCTCAAATCCAATGTATGTAATCTTAAGTTAAAGTTAAAATACTTTGTACTCACTGGTTACAGTTAACAAGCAAAAGCAAAATATTTTTTTTAAAAAAGGGGTAATCTTGATTCAAATATTTTTTTAGTCATTCATCAAAATATTTGCACAGAAGGGATTTTTATTAATTTTTGTAATTTGATCCTTCTGAAAATGAAAATTTTATCATTTAATTAAGTTTAATTTAACAAAAAAAAAGCCACCTAATAAGGAACAATGTTGATCTTATACATAGAAGTTTCTGGGTTTGATACCCAACACAAATGAAAATGGTCATTATGAAAGGCATATGCCACCTGGTAATATTCCAGGGTAGACTTTCCCTTATAGGAACATGAAAATGCAGATGTCTCTTTCCTTTTCAAAATTGTGAGATAGCTTCATACGTTTAGTGATATTTAAACACATCAGAATAATATAATTTAACCTAATTTTTACTTACAAAATACAAGATTCATTTTAATAATCTTATATCTTTCAAATTGTAAAATAATAAAATAATTGTAGTATCTTCCAAGAAATAAAATACTCTCTAAAGAATTATTTAAAATTTATTGCAGATGAAAAATTATCTGTTGTGAAAAAAATATCAAGATCGGCCTAGATAATTGCATCGTAATATTCTTTTAGAATATTTCTCTATATTTCTGTAGATTCAATTATTATTTCTGAGAGAAATAATTTTTTGATCCTCCATAGGAAATGCAATAATTTATAATACTCTATGAAAATAAGGTTCTGCGAGAATTTGTTTCCTTTGTAATAATTTTCCATCATCTAAGAAACGAACCATCTTCAATGTTTAAATTTTTTTTTCTAATTTAGAAATTCAAACCGAGATTTTAATAAAGCTCATTTTTAAATGACTAAAAGAAAATAATCTTCCATTATATTTTTCGCTCGTGCATATTCGAGCGAATGTCTGAAAATTAAGAAAAATATTAAATTAAACAATCGCTATATAGGAAATTTTAATCTACAAAACATCTTTTATACTATTTTTTAAGCAAAAATATCTATGATTACACTTCACCAAAAATATTTATACTGCATGGTTTTCAAAAATTAAAAAAAAATTATTTTGTATAATTGATATTTCAAAATTATATAAATTAAATAAATTTTAATGATGAAACACCTATTTGTAATGATATTCGCTTGCTATAAAAATATGAAAAAATATTACTTCACTTCACTTCATATCTACAGAGAATAAAACTTTATATTAACAAAGAAATAAAGAATAAAATTCAAAAGATAATGTTTCCGAGTTGTGAGGTAGTCTAATTAGATTTATTGTGAAAATTTCTTAAATCAACAAACTCATAACAACAATATTAATCGTTTTTTTTTTTCCTGATAAGGATTAATGTTAGTTCACGATTCTTTTGTTATTAAAAATTAATCTTTTTTTTGCTACAATAATAGCTTCTACAAACAAAGCTATTGTCATTTCACTTCCGTTCAAATAGGTGTTTTATAAATCGTAGTTAATGCGGGTAAATACTGATGAGAAATGTTTTGCACTTGTGCCGTTGCTCTATCGAGAGATATGGCCAGAAATCTTTTATTTTCACATTTATAAAATATTTATTTATAATTTAAAAATATATTGTTGATATTTTTTAGCTTTTATATACATACTTGAATAATATTGTATTTTTCGAGAAACTCTCAAAAGTAATCAAAAATAAATAATAAAACATAATAAAATTTAAGGTTTGTAGGAGTTTTATTGTTGTTTCATGATAAGAAAAATCGTAAGAAATTCGAGCACAATTTTTTGTTTAAATGTTGAAAATGGTTTATTTCTAATAAAATTAATTTGATTTGCTACTACTAAAATTAGTTAAGATATCTTAACTTTATACCTGCAATATATACTTCTCATATATTTAAGTTTTCGTAGACACATGGACTAATTTTTAAATTAACGTTTATAAGTTATTATAGTGATACGAATTGTTAATGAGATTGCAAGCTAATTTATTAGAAAATTCTATGTAGAAAAAGATCTAATAACTCTCACTTGCATTAGCCTGTTGAAAATTCAATTTGATTAAATTTTCAACAGTTTCCTTGTTGTTTTGTTGGTTTCCTTTTCTAATTGTATAATTTAAATTTTATTGTTTGTCAAGTTTCATAGAAACCACTGTGCATTTATGAATGTTATACCTCTTTGACTTTTAGTTGAATAATTCGTAAGACTCGATTCCCACTTCAGGTGAGGTTGTTCATAGTGATTAGAAATCTACTTTAAATCCTAAATCAAATCAACTTACACGAGAAAAAAGTGACCTTAAAGCAACATAATTACCAAATTTCTCACCTAGTATGTCAAAAATGGATGTCTTATGAAAAGTATTATCTTAAATCAACCTCTCGACACCTGAAGAATCATTCAATGTATCTTTGCAGTTAGCAGAATAAGAGGAATGTACATTTCGACTGTCGTAAAGATTAGTAAATCAAAATTATACATGAATAATATATGGACTGAATCTATAAATACATTTCAAAGCGAAGATTTCTAATAAATTAAGTTTCATTACAGATTGTGACGAGAATATTATCGAAATAATAAATACCAACGAACTATAAAATTATAGTGCGTTTAAATTCATACAAACACACACTTTCAGTGGGGAAATAAAATTATGTAGTTGCCAAGTTGCTGACCATCGTTGAAGTCTAACAAATCAGGTTTGGTAGTCATCTAATAGTTTCCAGAAACGACAAAGGTTTGTAACCTTTGTCGTTGATTCACCATTATAAATGCTATGTTAATAGTAGATAATGCCATTCTTAAGTAGATAAAAATATGCCTATCGGAAAATAACATTCTTCTCAGCTGTCTCTCGTTACCCATTGATTTTTATCGCACCAAACGAGGCAACGATCGTTGAATATGACATTAAAGACGCCATTCTAACTTGCTTGTTCTTTCTGACTGCAGGTGACAGCGACTGATGGAGACCGGGACCGGAAGCCGGACATCGTCTACTTCCTCACCGGTCAAGGAGTGGATGATCAGGATCCTGCCAACAGCAAGTTTGCCATCAACACGACGACGGGCGAGATCTACGTGCTCAAGACCCTGGACCGCGATCTGCCGCACGGTCGATCGCAGTGGCGATTCACTGTGTTTGCCGAAGACGAAGGTGGCAACGGCTTGGTGGGGTACGCGGACGTCCTGGTGAACCTCAAGGACATCAACGACAACGCCCCTTTCTTCCCTTACGCCATCTATACCGGAAATGTCACAGAAAATGGAACAGCGGGTGAGTGAATCTCGAATATTCGTTGCATTTTTACTGCGGTTTTTGGCGGAAAAAATAAATGCTTGGATTTGTACAGATAACAATTCCAAGGCAATTTCGTGTATCCAAAAATGTGAAGTATAAATACTCAAACTAATATTGATTGTTTTTAAAAATCATATAATCGATATTTACATATTCATCCAAAATATAAAACCTCTATAGTTAATGTTCATGATTTGAATATATTAAATCGCACCTTTTATTCTAAATCACAATAATATCATAGAATCCTATATTAAGATTATATGATCTTAATTATAATATGTAAAATATTACTCTGCAGAGATCTTTGACGAAATCAGATAAAGGTCAAACTTAGAGGGAATTCATTGAAAAACTATATTATTACTTCTTAAACACATATTTTAATTAGACTATATTTGAGGTTGCCCCTTTGATTCTCGCCAAGCTGGGTAAAACCGAATGGTGTTCTGATTGGTTTAGATCCAGTCGAGGCTCTGATTGGTTTATCGTTTTTAGAATTTTGAAAATGCAACGGACGTTGCGTTATTTTTGATTGTGCAACCATACCTGTTATCACTGTAATCGGGGTAAACAGTAATGGCTCCAAAAAAATTTCCAAGTTCACCAAAAAGCACCCTAAATATTAAAAATGGTAAAGATTATTTAAAATATGGGTAAAACTAAGTATAGTTTTACCCATAATTTAAATAATCTTACCGCATTGATTTGTAAAAAATTAATAATAAATATCTGCTTATCTTTACTATTTTGATATAACTGTTTGATCCAAAAAATTTTTTAATTAGATATGATTGTGTAGTTTTGATCCAAATTTATTTATTGCAATTAAAATTGTATATTCCATTTGAAGACCAATTTTGGAAATTCTGACAATTAAAGCATCGAATTCAAGGTAATCAAGAAAAGCATAAGTTATCCTTTTATTGAATATATATTCGATGTAGAATATTCAAAATTAATTAAAGTGAGATTGTAATAATACAGTTTGCAGTACTTACAATGAAAGTATTGGATCGGAAAATATTACCATAATAAAAGCGTTATTATTGAAATCATTATGGTGATCATAGCTATTAACCACAATTAACTACCTCAGTCATGTTGAACTAACGAAGTCGACTCCTGAGCTGGCATCCTTTTCTCTAAACTTTCATATCATACCAACAAAAGTGCATTAGATTTAATGTTAGTCTAATTTCTCAAAAAAAGTTTTTGATAGTCATAAAAAATGTTATTTTTCGGTTATTTAGACAAAGATCAAGGGAATTTTGAGAGCCAGAAAGTGTTTATTTCTATACCTGGCCCTAGCGGAGGTCTTAAGAAAGGTCATAGTTTCAATGTCCTTCATGCAGCCAACACACTTAACTAAAGTGACTCAAAATTACGAAGCGGCTTTTCAGTCGACAAACAAACTGCAGCCCCTCGTCGGTATTAAAATTATTAAAACTCTGGTGTTCAGTTCCATAATTCATAATTCGATTCCCACTATGGACATGGATGTTGTTTGTGAGTTGGAATGCACGTTAAACTCAATATTTCCGTGTGAAATGAATTACAAAAGAGCGAGCAATTTCCATTTTTTACATATTTATTGGAACTCATGCCATCAAATATGGAATTTAGTCTTTAGATAAATTTCAATTATTATATTATTCATTCATTATTATCATATTCATTTCTTTTTGAAAAAATAAAAAAAAAAAATATTTTATCCTGTACCTCAAAAAATATATTTCCTGTCTTGAGATTCATATAAAGGAGTTAATTTCCTTAATAATGTCAGAAGTAGTAGAAAAAATTTCGCAAACTATTTACCAGCGAACACAAAGCTATTGAAAAACTTTTATCCATTTCTTATAATATTTTTCTGCTTCTAATATTTTATCTTGCTTTATATATCTCGTCATTTCTTATCTTACTTTTCATGCTATTTCTTCTCACGTTCTTTTTGGTAATGAAAGTTCGGAACATTTATTGAAAGTTCTCTTATCAGAAATCATTTTCAAAATAGAACTCAATTGCAATCATCGGGGATATCTCTCCCTCAGAAAAAAAAAAAAGTTTCGTGCTTCATAAAAAAAAAAGTAACGAGATTTAAAAGTAAAAAAAAAAAAAAATTGAGAGTATTATCTTGTTGAAAACATGATTATTTTTTTTTTTGTCAATTTTTCCTTCTTGCAAAAGTAAAAAAAAAATTTTGCAATTTTCTAGTCAACATTCTTAATCATTCCCCCATCTAGAAGAAAGTAGTTAAAGAAGATGAAGGAAAAAAAATATCATTCAAAAGTAAATGAAAAAAAAAGCCTATCGTGCTCTTTCCGTAATTAATATGTGTGCACGAAAACGATTTCCTTAATTAAGTGTGAAATATCGATTCTTTTTAATGCATTAATATACTTCTCCGAAATCTCCTTCACAACTTTTTTTTCTGGGGGGCAATATCAATTCTTTAAATAAAAAAAGGAGCCAAGTTTGAATAAAGTTCCGTAACTATTTCGGTTTTTCTCTTGCGAGGTGGTGTTTTGAAGATTTATAAATTGGAAATTCATTTGTTATCGTCTTTAAAAATCAATGCATCATTTTGACGTTTTAAAAACTGATTTTAAATGTTTTTTTAAAAAATCATTTTAAACAATTGAAGTAGGTTTGGTTAGGTTATTGCAGTACGTTTCAGTCGGCAGAAATTAAACGCGTCATTCTGAGTCCTGAGCTGGTATCCTTTTGGGTTTCCCACTTACTTAACGAAAGGTATTGAATCCAACAGAAATTTTGACTTTCGCCGCTCATTTCAGAACAATGGTCTTCAGTTGTGTTTGGCATTGAACCTGCTATTTTTCGGCCATGAAAACGAATCATTAATAATGATCTGCGCATTAAAAATAAGGATCGATATACAAAAAAAAATATGCAGAATTATTGGAATACATCAGTTCAAGAATTTTATTCCAAATCCATATCTGTAGACAGTAAAAAACTCCTGGGCTGTTGGTCCCGAGTTCGAATCCCGGTTTGAGCATAGATGTTTCCTTTCTCTCTCTCTCTCTCTGTATCTTTGTCCTTTCTTTTTCTGAGTTGATGGATGAACGGGTTTGTGGTGGTGTGACGTGAGTAATGCTATTCGTACCTCCGTGACTTGGTTCACAGGTGCCTACCGGATAACGCTAAAATGAGTAGCAGTTTTCGGCCTTGTTGTGGGCGACGGGTCCAGTTACCCAGTATACCCCGCCATTAGGGGGGGAAAAAAAGATCTTTGATAAGAAAAGTTATTACTCGAATATCATTTTTCTGTTATCCTTGTTATCTTTATCATATAAAATGTATAGTTATTACATTCTATGCCATTCAACAGATTATATATAATAGAAGACTACAATGCGAAAAATACCCACCATTCATTGCGCCAATTTATAGAAACGTTTTATCTTCCTTTATTTTACAGAAAATGTTTGTTAATTTCCGCGTTACTAAATGTCAGGCTTAAAAAGAACGCAAGTTAACAAAGAATTTGCCAACCCAAAAGTATTTCATGCTTTTTTTTTTGTATTATTTTATCTTGGAGAAATAGTAAATTAACATTTTCTATACCTTTTTAACAAAACTAAAGCTATTTCTTAGGGGAAAACTAATTTTTAGCACATTTTGTCGAGAGATAAAAAATATCAAGTCTCAGATAAATGCTTAAGAAAACATAAAAGGGCATTAAAAATGAGAATATAATTTATTTTGCTTTAACTGGTAAGTATGTTCATAGTAAAAAAAAGTAATTAGTCGGCGTTTTTAACGTCTACAGATTTTAATAGTTAAGGAATAGTTTGACCAAATATAGAACTTGGCGAAAGAGGCTTTAATCGTCACACTCTGTCAGAAACAGAGGTAATTTTGTTACCAAGTTTTATTCCAAATGAAACTTTTTCTTATGTAACCATTCATTTCTGTATCTTTGTCATCATATTTGTTTTCTTATTTATGTAATCGGCGTTAGATAAAAATTTTAACAACAGGGATATAATGAAATACATTTTTCAATAAATTATCACATTCTTGGAATAATTCTTAGCAATAAAAGATTTTACTTTTAATTATTGTAGAATTCAATTACGCACTTGAAGAAGAGAGACATTCCATTGTGCAAACGATGATTTTAATTAACTTTTTAATAGAAATGAATAAAAACCCACTTGTATCCCTAATTAGTATCCCAAATTAAATATTTTTTCCACTGAGAGAGAGAGACAGAAATTAAATCAGCAAGCACTTTCGGTTATTCAAAAGAATCGCCGTTTTTTTTAAATCATTGTTTGCTTTGGTAAAAACTCTCAATTTCTTTGTTATTTTTTTCTTTCGAAAAATGGCGTTATTTCCAACTGTGTAATCAGAAGTGTTCTGAGAAAGCACACTTAAAAGTAATCAATAGATTTGAAAAGGCATATATTTTTTTCTAAAAAAAAATTAGTACGATACGAATAACTATCAGGGAAAAATACTTTGAGGATAAAAATCCTTAACACCTACTATCATGCACGATATCGAGGAAGTAAAAAACCGAGCTGCTAGTCAAATGGTAAGGGCTTTGGCCTTCGATTCAACAAATCGTGGATTCGAGTCCTGGCTCAGTCTTAGATATTTGCAATGGTTCAGAATCCATTTTAAACTGTAGGTTCCGGTCTAATTAGCCCTCGTGTGCAAAAATTGGGCATTGAGTGACAAACAAACCAAAGAAAGAATAAAAAGAAAGATCTACAATATGTGACTAAATATTGAATTCCAAGTTTTCTAAGATATTTGACTAGTTTAGGACAATCCATATCGCATGTAAACATGAGTTTAATCATGTTTACATGCGATATGGATTGTCATCCACCATAAACATCAGTAGGTTTTTTATTTGCTGTTTTTTTAATTACTTAAGATATTAATAAATATTTAAATATTCATTTCATTTGACAATTTCGTTGCAACAGAAATTAAATAAATGTCCTAATAATAGAGCCATTTAATAAACAAATATTTTAAAATAAACAGATTTAAAACTTATGTAGAATTAATAATAACCGTGCGTAAAATATGCGTCTTTATATTTTCGATGAGCTACTACCGTATTTTCATTTATTTTTGGTATGACCAATTTTTTCTATCATATCTAATTTACATTAAAAAATTACCTAATGCCATATAATTTATTTCTTTCTATTAAAAGAAAAATTTTCTCTTAAATAATTTTTATTCATTAAAAAAAAAAAAAATATATATATATATATATATATATATATATATATATATATATATATATAATAAAAAATTTGGTAAAAATTTACGATCACGATCACCTTTGGCAACTTTTTCAAAATCTCGCCAAAAACCTCACCACTTATATCAATCGAAATCTAAAAAAAATAGAATATTGAAAAATATGGTCTGTGCAAAAAAAGGGTTGCCAGAAAATGTTATTTATCACTAAATATGGAAAAATTGTGACAAGGATGACCATACAGTAAATCTCATACGAAAATTTTAATATTATTAATTTTTTTGAGGATAATATAATTAATCAAACAATGGAATTATTAATTTTATTCGATACTCAATTAATAATTAATTACTAAACATTTTACGAGAAATATTTTGCTTCGATATCTAGCAGAATTTATGTACAATAAATAATGTACCAAACATTTGCGTTAATTGTTTTTGAATGAGATTTATTTTCGTCTGTTGATTCAATTAAGTTTTACTCTATTTAATAAATAAAGTAAATCTTTCATTAAGAACGTTCTGTACATTTAAATTAATTGTTGTCAAATTAAAGGCTTAAATAGAAAATTTTTTGTAAAAAAATCATCAGAATTTACCTTTTACTAACGTTATAAAACCAATATATTCAAAGGCAATCTTATTTGTCAGGATTTTAAAATTTTATTTGTAATTTGCATTCTTCATTTTGCATTTAATAACTTTTAAATGGAATTTTTTTCTCTCGTGACACTTCTTTTCATAATGTCTGTCTGAATATGTTAATCGAGTCAAACAACTTTCGACATCTTTAAATTACATTTTCTTTACATCGCCAAAAAAAAAATCCTTGTGTATCTCCCGAAACAATGTTATTACTAAGATTCTGTCAGTTAAGTTAATAATCTAATTACAGAATAGCAGCAAGAAGAAAAGAAACAAGTAACTTTATTTTAAAAAAATGATTTTATTCTGACTTAATTTACATATTAATTATTCATTAAATATTGTAACGAAGGCTCTATACTCATCACCAAAAGCGAATTGGTAGGGAATATGGATTTCTAATTATAATTTTTTACATTGTTTTTGGAGATTAAGTGAATTATGTTGAAGATTGCAAAATTCTCTGTAATTACTTTTTTGGTTCTAGCAACACGCTAAATTGAAATTCCGCTCCAATTTGCCTTAACAATGGAGGCTAATTTTTTTTTAATAATTTGATATTCATAAAATCATGCATATTATTTCAGATGTCACCGTTATTTTTCTTAAACTGAAACAATTTTTGCAAAAATGAATTTTTTTTTGAATAATTATACTTATTTTATGTTTTGAAGATTTTATGTATTTAAAATTTAAATTGAAAGAAAATTAAAATCTTAAAAATTTATAACTTAAGCACAAATTAATATCAACAATTCGAAAAGTATATTTTTTGCTTAGAGCAAAAATTGTTACATAATATGAGAAATTTGAAAAACAATGATCTAATTTTAAATTAAATTTTTCTCTTTGGTTCAAATTATTTTACAGTTATCGTTACTTAATTGTTATTTTAAGCAATGCTATTTCGGTAATAACATTATTTGTTTAAACATCATTTCTGCCTTTTCCATTATAATATAAATGCATAGATCATTAATATAATTATGAATGCATCCATATTAATTATAATAATTTCGATTTGACCTTTCAAGGTGATTTTGTCGCTTATATAAAATTTGTTGGAAAATTAACAATAATTTTAGGTAGCAAAAATTTAGCTTAAAATATTTGTGTGTGCAAGCGCAGTATATAAATATAATCAAGATAATGATAAAAAATAGACATTAACTATTATAACTTTAGTTTAATCATCCAAAATTGTTGCTTGTGTAAAAATTTCTTAAAAATTATTAAAATTTGCTTAATAATAAAAATTTAAAAAGAGTATAGTTCTCTTTATTATAATAAGTTTTTTTCTCGTTTTAATTTATTTATTGGTACTTTTTAGTTGTAGCAAACTTTATATAGCAAAGAAGTGTTATTATAAACTTGTTAAACATAAATAAAAAGAACGTAAGCTTATAATTATTAAGTTACGTTTAAAACTTCGTTGCTTACGTTTTTTATTAATTGCATTGCTTAGAAGTGCTTTCGAGTAAAAGTGCTAAAAATGTAAATTCTTATTTTGATAAAAGCTCTAATAAAATATAAATTAATAATGAAAGATTTTATTTGACTTACCGAAGAATGCATTCTTTCTTATCTATATTACGCAATAGTGACTTTTGGATAAATACGCAAAATGCGTGACCTACTAAAATAAATAATGATTCTTAGGAACTGTGAGGAGTTAATAATAAGTATTATTTAATAAACCGAATATTTTCTTTCACAATTATACTGCGCACATTTGCGCTTTTTATTAATTATATTGCGCAAAGTGACTTTTGGATGAATGCTCACAAACGTTCACCAGGGAAATGAAAAAAGGCTCTAATAAGAGAGATTTATTATTAAGTCTTATTTTTTTTTATCGAATACATTCTTTCTTAACTATATTGTACTCTTTTACAATCCTTCTTTATTATACTGAACAAAAATTTTTTTTTTTTTTTTTTTTGTTTTTTTTGTCCCCCCCCCCCCCCCCCCAAAAAAATACCTTGACCTGCTACGATTGATAAGTTCTTAATAAATTACGATACGTAAATAATAAAAGTGCAATTTGATTTACCGAATATTCATTTTTTCTTTTTGGATAAATACACAATAAGCGTGACCTACTAAAATGAAAAAGATTTTATGAGGTTTGATAAGTTAATAAGAAATCTTTTTTATTTAATAAACCGAATAATTACAATATTTCCCTAATTTCGTTTCAGTAGAAGAAGCACAGAATTAATTTGAAAATAAAATCTAAGCATTCTTTTCCTATGTCTATTCCTTTTTAATGGCGGAAAACAAATTCTTTTCCAATATTAATGATAAATTGTTACGAGTTTAATAATAAAGGGTTATGAGTTTTCTTATTTCGATGATGTTTTATTAAAAAAGATACAGATTTGTTTGGATATATGTACAAAACATCCATATAAAAATTCAAGAATTCAATTTAGAAGTTAAGGAAAAGGTTCAAATTTATGTCAGTTTATGTATATTGATTGTTAATTTTTGGTGACTGTGATTATTAAGAATCTATAATATTCTTAAATATGTATCAGTATTTAATGTTTGCGATTGTTGGGTAACCAGTCTATTGTATATATTTATTACATTATTCAATTTTATTCAATAATTAAATTTCCACTATATTAATTAATATTCCCAGCCTAGTATAGCACACTTTCAATGACTAATGCAGTGAATTTTTGGCTTCCTAAATTTATATCTCATGCCAACTTATAGCTATTGACATAGTTTTAGACATTTCCATGGGCAAAAATCTAACTGGTGAGATTTGGTTATTTGTCGATAGTCGTAGCGTATTTCAGTTCTTTGAAAAGTGGGGAAGTATTGTGGACTAAAGGGCATTCTTGTTTTCAATAAACTTAAAGCATTATCAAAGTCCTCCATTATATATTTCCAATGGATACCATCACACGTTAACCTTAATTATAACGACATCGGCAATGGGCTGGCCAAAAAATGGATCATCTTTACCTCTGTGTCCTACTGAGCCTTTGACTTTCCAGGAAATTTACTCCTAAAGAAGGAATGGTTTTAGTCAATCCATCTAGGAAAATACCGCCGTCTCATCCTTGGTACTGTGACTCTGGCCCTGGAGTTTGCTTTGAGCTTTGGTGGTGTCTAGGCTCAAATCCGGTCATCTAAGGACTCTAAGGGAAATGAAGTCTTCCCACTTGTATAAAGTACAACGCTAAAAAAGCCAGTCCTGAAAATTTACTGAAATGTATTGGCTTTTCGCAGAGGGACCTGCTGTTGTCTTTGAGGGGTTGACAGAGGAGGAACCAGAAAGGAGATATCTTATGCCTTTTGTTTATATTAATATTAATTTTGCCCTATTGATATTAATAGTGCTAAAATAAAAAAAAACCCAGTTAATTTAGCATTATTGCTTATTAATCAAAACAATTATATTATCTTTCAACTTAAAAGAAAAAGTATCTATTTTAGATACTTTTTCTTATAAGCTAATTAAATATTACACTTAAGTATTATCTAGGGAAAAAAAACAATAATAATGTATACTGGGCATTCAATTATTTATACACATACTGCAATCTTAGATTTCCGTCTGTACTATTTAAATTTGAATTTAAAACATGAATATGTGTTACATTATCTGTTGATTGTATCTTAAAGACAAAAGATATTATTACGCTGTATTATTTAATAATATTTTATCAATAATAAAAATGGTAAAAATCTATGCAGTTCGCTTGCTTATAAATGAGATAAAATTTTGTGTTTTAGAGCAGTTTAAACTATTTTATTACTAAAAGCAAATTGCTTAATTTTGCTTGATTATTTTCCAAATAACTTTTAATTTTTACATATATATATATATATATATATATATAATATATGTGTGTGTGTGTGCGTGTGTGTGTGTTTTACTTTAACTTTTATATAATTAATACAAAATGAAAATAAAAATAAAAATCGGTAATTAAGAAATTTTGTTATCATTTACACTGAACACATATTTATTTTATTTATAAGAATTGCCCAATATGTATGTATATTAGGTTGGGAAAAAAGTTATCCATTATTTTTTCGGTAGACGTCTGTAGTGATCGCTATCTCGTGAGGTATCTATCAAACAATTTCAAATTTATGCTCATTGAAAGGTGACATTTGAAACTAAAATATTCTCTTGCGGTTTTTTGTTTGATTCATTCAGTTATGAGTACAAGGTTTTAAAAATAGAAGACAACAAACAGAAAATTCGATACATTTTAGTTTTTCTTTTATAATGGCGAAAATGCTAACCAGGTGGCTAAAATTGTGAAAGGTGTTTATCGTCCTATATTTGACTGTAACAACCAGTTACGCACAAATTTGGTTTCGTCGATTCCCTTTGGGTATTTGGATGCTAAAGATGCACCTCGCATGGATACAACATCGTCGAGAATGTCTATAAAATATCAAAAATTATCAAACTTGACAGCATGTCAGTAGTCGTAGCTTCGCACAAGACCTAATAATCTAAACCTTTCTACAAAGCGAATCTGAAAGAAGTTATAAAAAGAAAAGTTCACGCAAAAATAATGGATTTCTTTTTCCCCAAACTAATATATTTATATATATATGCGCTGATATCGATTAAACATATTTATAGATAAAATTCTTTTTCTAATTTTGAAAGAATTAAGTATCAATATTTGGCACCAAAACGTTTTTGATTAAAATTTTTGATGTTTTATTTTTAAGTATTAGAAAAAAAAACTATGTATATAATTCTTGTGCGTTTAAAAAACTTTAGAAATAAAATATTCGTGTAAAATTTTTTATTTACAGAATTAAATTTTATCGATGAATTAAAAGTCATTTTGTTAAAAGATTAGAAAATTCATTAAACGCAAGTAAATTCAGTAAAAAAAACTCAGTAATATAAAAAAAGACGCGAAAGGGTAGATTATCTGGCTTCCTTTTCTTCCTATGATAAAATCGCTTCGGAATTAAAATTGGAATTGTAATAAATTTTTACAAAGAAACAATAATAATTTCTTTATTTAATAAAAAAACATAACACAATAAACAAATAAAATTAAAAAAAAACAAACAAACTACTATTTAAAGGAAAAGAAAGTATAATTTGTTTTATAATTTGCATAAAAGAAAGAATTGAATGTTTTTAATTTTTTATGTAAAGAAAATGTTATAAATGTTTGCTTTTAAAAAAACATCATTGAGAAACAATTAAAAGCCAAACAGCATTAGTGCGCTTTAAATAGTTCTATTTTCCTAGATTTAAAATGTACCTTAAATTCTTTTAAAAGAAATGAAATATTTTTGTAGATTATATCAGTCTATAAAAACGTTTCACTACCAATGAATCATAAATATTTATTGAATATTTTTACTTTAACTATTTAGATTTTAACAATTTTGGTCTTGATCATTTGAATTAAAATTTTGTAACACTATGTAAAAATGTTTCTTTTGACAGAGACAATACCTCGTTTTTAATTTAAAGATAAAAAAATTTCGTGTAATCTTTTATTTATACAACATTATTAAAACTTAATTATATATGAAGTACATCTAAACAATTGGTAACAACTGTTAGACGAATTTTGCTCTTAAAATATAACGCTTTTCCATAAGCTGCTGCAATGCAGGCAATTATACTTCAAAGAATATTTAATAACATAAAATAAATGGAAGGGTACAACACAGCTAAAAATATTAAATGGGTTTTGTTTTGCTACTTTTTATCTATTGGAGTAGGTACTCGGGAGTTTTCCGGGGATACCTTTTTTACAAGCTAACTGCGACTGGCTCAGCCTGCCTTTCAAGGTACCTGAGTCAGGACACCCTAGACCTCTTCTGAGCTTTTGAGGAACTTTAGTTGAAATTGAACTGGCATATTATTGGTTGTTAATAAAGTAGTAGGCGGAGTTATACTTAAAGCAATTTTGATTTGAAAAATAGTAGGCGGAGTTATATTAAATTCTATTTAAATTTCAAAATAGTGGGTAGAGTTTTACTAAACCTTGTTATTATTTTAAACCAGTAGCCGGAGTTATACTAAATTCTATTTTGATTGGAATTACTTATTATTGAATAATTAAGATCTATATATATTTTATGTAGCAGTTATTATTCATTTGTTTTAAAATAGAAAGAATGCTTAAATAGCTTATTCACAATTGTATTGGATACTCTGAAGTTTTTAGCAGATCTTTTATTCGGATACCATTAAATATTGACTTAATTTTATACATTCATTTTATGAGATCTCTTTTTTACAAGAGCTCCTTAATTTTATTCATTTTTTTTACAAATAAATTCTCCTTTTTTGTAAGAGCAACATGAAAATAAAGCCCACTAATTCAATGGTTCTTTCAGGAAGTAAAAAGTAGTAGTATAGGTCCAAGTGCCTTGAAATTACTTTTAGCTGCTAAGTCTTTTTGAATAAAAATCCTTTTTGCATCTTAAAGTTTTAAAACTTTTTGGGTAGTTTTCAAATTTCAAGGCTTCTAATTTGCTGAGTAAATCGTAAACAATGTTGTGTATGGTTTGCTTAAAAGCTCTGCAATTTAAGGAAGCATCCTTTTTCGAATTCAGGAAGGATATTTTGGTAAAAGTTTACAAACGCCTTGATATTTTGACGATCTTTTTGACGCCAAGATAAGAAAAACAAAAAGGCCGCTAAACTAAGATAAAAATATTAGGGTTACCAGAAATAAATTTTATTGACAATACTTATCGCCAAATTATTTCACCAAACCATTGGGTACAGTTTCTACACCGAACCCGGATGCTTTTAAATGTCAATCTTATTTTTCCTATGATTTGAATGTTCGGAAGCAATAAATTCAAAGTATCACAAATAAAGTTTGTCTTAACCTTTCGATGTGTTTAATTTTTTAATAAATATGGTTTTTAGTTTATTTGAGGAATGTTTTCTTTCCTTCTTTTAAGCGCTGAAAAATAAAGGATCCTATGGAAGAATTCATTTGTCTCATATTTTAAACGTTTGCATACTTTAAGTAATAAAATTCTAATACAATAAAGAAATAACTTATGCAATTAAATATGTCATTAGAAAATGATGTGAAATGTTGGACAAAAAATTGCAGAGCATTTCAGCATGTCAAATGTAACCAAATGGTTCATTTTAGTTCTCCAAATGGTGATATTTACATTCTCTTGCTTCAATGTTTTTATTCCAATAAGGGATTTTTTCGTTTTTTCCCCCTCAAATTGTGCTTCAAAGATACAATGAGGACCACTAATTTAATGCAACCTTTTTTCAATTCCTACTATTTGTTCACACTCTGCCTATATATATCTTGTTCAAATCTTCAATTTTTAATAAAATATTTTTTATTCATCCACCCAAGTTCAATTATATTTTTTAAATTTGTTGTGGATAACTCTTGATGTTAATACAATTTTTCAAACATGAATTCATTAATTTTATAACGGAAAAAATATACTATTGCTTAGTGGTGCCATCTGTTGGAATACAAGCAAATACTATTTATATTCTTACACTTCTTACAATCTTTAGTTATTTTTGTTATGTTGTAAATGAGTTCATCACTTCGTTAGAAAATTCAATTTTGGGGTTTTGAAATAAATTAGTGAGAGAGACATAATTTTTCTAATTTAAAATAATGAATGAAAATTAATTATAAAGGACTTTCTGCAATATAGTGAAATGAAAATTTATCCTTGCAACGGAAAAGTTGGTGGAGCGTCGGCTGAGAATCTTCGTCTTTTCAGATCGAATCTCGACGATGCATAAAAATAATCGAAAGAATGTACTAAACAAACACACTTTATTAACGGTATCGACCCATTGCTTCACAAACGGACAATGTGATGTTTAATAAAAAAGAACTAAAATAAAAAATTTTCTTTGTTGACCTCTGTAGGAATTGATTTAAATAATTGTTTATATATTTACTTGTTGCATTTAGAAATGCATTCTATAAATGCCCTTCTCCCGTACAACCTAGTGAACTGACACTTGTTAAGAGGCGCTGCGTTTCTTGCTATCCATCATCCTAGACAGCTTAGATTAGCGAAGCCTTAAGCTCCCGAACAACGAGTTGAAGGAGAACTTTTCTTAATTTCCCATTCCTCAGATGGCATGCTGTCAGAAGAGGAAACAAAAACAGAGTCATAAATGGGATGTATTGCTTTCTCACAGAAACAAACCGAAGATTATCTTGGACAATCTGGAATGCGGCCAGATCCTGGCAGGTGGAATAGATGGTTAGGGAGGATCATGCCGAGAGATTGTCACAAGTAGTAGAATGGGGCTGTTCGCTGATAGAAGGACGTGTCAGTGGGAAAATCACCCCCGGGATTCATCTGGGACGCTCTTGAACGAGAAAAATGTTGTCTTTCCCTAGTTGTATCCGTAACCGTGAGTGGTTCGGACGCAGTGAGGGAACGACAACATTTAGAAGTGGAGGGCTTTCTTCTCATGTTAAAAAAAAAAAAACTCTAAAGTAAATTTTGTGAGGTTGCCAAAAAGATTTCTTTTATAATTATGCTTACAAAAAGTCATGTCACAAAATATAATTCTTTTAAGTGGAATTTTCATTTGTATTTTACACTATTTGTAGATTTTATTAGAAAAACAGCATTTTAATCAATTCATTTAGGCATCGACATATTTTCATGTTATTTTCTTAGATTGTATAAATAATCCCTAGTCAATCCTGTATATTTGTTTTTTTAATATGATTTTCTGTTCTGGAAGGAGGTTTTACACACAAACGATAATATTATCAACATCCATAGATTAAAGAAGTTTTTCACCCACTAAAAATATCAACACCCGAGGTGGAAATTAAACTCACAGGCTAGAAACTAAACTGAATAAGAGTACTCCACCAGGTTCAATGTGGTTTTCATGTGGCAGCCTGTCAAAGAACTTCAATACAGAAAATACCAGTGAAGCAATAATAAAACTCTATTAAATTATTTTAAATGTTTTTATTTGAAAATTTCAAGAGTTTCATTTGTTGTTATTTTTTTTACACATATTATTTACTGTCTATAATTATTTACTAAATGAATTTTTTTCTAACGGAAATAGACTCTGTTTTGCCTGTATAGTTTAGTCTCCTCCAATCTTATAAGCGAATATACCATAAAACATTACAAAATTTTTCCAATGCAATACGGAAATTAGAAATAGTGTAAAATCAATGAGTTCAATATAATTTATTATCTTAATTTTTGTAAGGTATTTCTTAAAATATCTACGTATTGCGCGCTTTTCTATAAAAATTTTGTGATTTCAAGAAATAATGGTCGCCAAGAGCTCTTCAGATCGAAAGGTCCTGCGTTCAATTCCAGTCAGTATTAAAGACTGAAACATTTTGTGCTTATACCTTTCTGCATATAAGTTTTTGCTGTGGGTGGTTAGTAATTTTTCAGGGTTCTACCCTTAGATACGTGAATACAGCATACTATCTAGGAAAACTCCTTTAGGAGATATTTATATAGTGGACAAAATACCTTTGTTTTCCTTAGCTGTTCACTATACGTTGTTGATGACCAGAGGAAACAACCCAGAACTTTATAAATAATGTAATTTAAGAAACTTTCATATTGAAAAGACGACAGAATGGAAAGAAAAGTTTTTCGTTATTAATTTCTTAAATAAGAAAACAATGATATGAATATGCCAAATCTTTCTGATACTGTCAAAATAAACCTCAGAAATAAAAAATAAATAATTTAAAGGGTATAAATAATAATATATTCATATTTATTGAAAATCTAACCCTCGCTATTATGACTATATAGAGATGTAATATGGCCGCCGTGGTTTGGTTTGTTAGGGCGTTGTTCTCGTTACCTAAAGGTGTTCGAATCCCGGCTTAACCGAAGATCCGTCGTCGTGTTCACTAATGGCGACTAGCGCACGTAAAATCTGTCGCGTTTCAATGTCCTCCATGTTCCCATTACAAATTAATACCTCTGAGGGTGGTTGGAGCCAGGCTATACGTCTTCACTGGTTTCAATCTCTAAAATTGGAAGATTCAGATGGTGCTGCCATCTATGAGCCAAGTGTCGTACTTCCACTTTCGTATGAGTGTGCTCTATTCAAAAGTGGAAGGCGCTCTCTCTCTGACTTCATTCGCCAAGTCTCTTGACGGTCGAGCTTGGCGTTGCCAAGTGCCATCAGAAACAAAAGAGATGCAATTTAAGCTTTCTTTGACTTTTGGTGTAAAGTATAGTATTTTCACTAATAAATATCCTCACACTTATCTATTTTGCAGATCACAATAGAATAGTTTTGTTTTTTATGTGCACGTAAATACTTCGTCATTAGAAACAGCTTTCTGCTAAAAATGCAAACTTTAAGTATATAAATACAACCACTTTTCTTCCAGAAATTATGGTGAATCAAAGTTTTTTGTTTTATTCTACCAACAAAATCTTCATATTATGCGATACTTTGCAACTGAAGTGATTATATTCATAATAAATTTACCAAAACAATTACCTGGGTAAAAATATTTTATTTCCTATTGGAAAGAAAAACGTAGGTCTCTGTGTAATAATCATGTACAAGTTCATTGTAGCGAAATACTCTTTCTTTCACTTTTTAATTCCTAATCTAAAAACCTTGCCTGTGTTGGTACATAAAAATACGAAACTTTCTTTATTTTATTCCAACATGTTAAACAAATCAAGAAAAAAAAATTTCAATCTAATTAAGTACAGGTAACTCTTTAACAAACTTAATTTTCTTCTGAAGATTGACCCACTTGGACCTTGGACTCATTTATCTGTCTGACTTTTATTCTTCCGCCAAATTTCTGTGCTCTCGACTTTTAATGTTAATGCATCCCTCCAGTTCATTTGCCCGATTCCTTGTTTGGACAGAGGACGAAATAAAAGGATGCACAAGATCTCGTGTAGCATTCCTTAAAAACAATTCTTTTCACTGCAAATGCACAGGATGAATAAGGAAGGAAAAGGGGAAAAAAAACTCCCCGATCTCGTTTGTTTTGTGGGGGGTGGGCGGATACAAAAACCGTTTAATATCCCTCCGAATCAGAATCTTCCATCAAAGAAACTGGATTGATTTGCATCTAGTATGCAAATTAGTTTCCACCCTTACCTGAATAAGAAATTCTGGAAAGCAGGAACTGATCTTTTTTTTCTGTTCTTTTTAAAAAAAAAAAAAAAAACAAAACAAAACAAAAAAAGAGCATAATCCTACTGATTAGAAGGATAATGTTATAATAAAATTCCCCTCCTAATCAGTGGGATTTAGATATCTCCGATCGCACATCTATAGAAGCATCTTGTTTTTTTAGGGCCCACAAAAAAAAAAATTCATTATTGGAGTCTAAGAAACTTTTTAATTCGGTTCTTCTTCTTTCAATAAATCCCATGGCCCCTAGATGCGAAGATAAGTAGCTGAACTTTTCTTTCTAGGTTAAATATTCTAATTTTTTGAAAAAAAAAATTAGAATCTGGGTGTTTTTTCTTTCCCTTTTACTTAATCTCAGCATAAATAGCTAACCACTTTGCTGTGTGCTATAATTTAATTTGGAGTTTTATTATTTTTACATTAAGGCTATCTAAAGAAAACTAATCTATAACACAAGGATATTATTATTTAGTTAAAATATATTTTAACAGAATTTCAATTCGCCTTACAATGTTATTTTTCTAAATTGTGGTTACTCATTTTTCTGAAAAACTTTGCAGTTGCATATAATATTATAAAAAATTCATACTGCTATTATATATTATTAAAAAAATTCTAGCTCTTTTAATATAAGAATTAATAAGGGACTATTAAGAGGCTACTTTTTTTAATTAAAGTCATTTTTTGTAAAACGAAATTTTAGTTTATATAATAATCATTCTCTAGTACAGAACAATAAAAATAGTTTCTTCAAAAAGCATCACATTTAATTCTTGCTTATAAAATAAATTATTATCTTTATAAAGAGAATATTTATTAGAATACATGTGTTAGTATTGTAATAAACATTGATTTTTTTTTTTCCACATGACTCAGTTTTTCGCTAGTGAAAGCCAACCATGTTATGAGTATAAAAAATCACGCTACGACCAGAAAGATGGTAAAAAGTATTGGACTAGAAATGAAAATATACAATTCAAATAAAATATTTATTCGCTATACGTTTTTCATTTTCATATAAAATGAAAAAACTTTCTAAACAATCCAATACTATATAGCTACGGATTACTTTTTGTTACGTTTGAATATTTTGGATACGACAAATTGTAGTGCGATTTAGTGACATTATACTAAATAGCATTTTAATTTACCAAGTAAAAAAGTTTATTTAATTAAATAAAAAATAAGAATTTACAATACATAAAATTGAAATTACTATAATATATAATTTTCCCTTACAAATTTTCCTTTCTAACATGTAATTAAAATTCATAAATATTGGCGAAAATTCGAGTAATTTGATTTGTAAAATAGAGTTAAATTAAAAGAAATTATTTAACTCATTGAAATGAACAACCAAAAATATTAAAAATATGGTAAATGGAATATCATTTGTAAATTAACTGTGATATAGCTCTCTGTTAATATTATCGTATGATATTATAAATGAAAATTTAAAAATAAAATTTGGTTTTACATTAAAACTTTTTATTTTTATAAGTTAAATAATTTTTTACCCACCACTATATTTTACTAATCAAAATGCTTGAATTTTTTTCACTATGTATATACAAGATTCACGTTATAAAAGGGAACTAATTAATAATATATATTATAATAATTACATTTCCATATCTTTTTAATTTTAGACATTCTGTGTTTTAAAAAACCTTCCAAACATTCAGGTCAATGAAATCTGAAATTAGATTGCCACAGTGTTACTATTTTGTAAGTCAAACACTAAACAATGAATTTTAATAATAATATTTACTCCGATTCTATTTCCAACTGCCCCAATCCTTTCTCTATTTTGAAACAATGGTCATAACTCAAGTAAATTTGCAAATAAATATATAAGGATAGTTTACAAAGGATCTCTGGATTTGCTAACTCTTGCGTCATTCAACACTAGTTTCAGTCAGTTATCACGGATTTTATTTTTCAATACATTATCATCCATGAACACTTATATATGATTGTATATACAAAGTAAACAAGAAAGTACTTATTACCGTTTTTAATGACTCAAAGGAACATGACCCACAGAAAGAGTAGCCTTTTGTTAGTCCTCGAACTAATCGGCATCCAACAGTTTCTGCCAGTGTGTCTTGTCTCCAATTGTGCAATTGCCTCGAGGTAAAACTCGGAGATTTTGGACGCAAACAAGTCCGTGAGTGCTTGGCGCGAGCCTACTTCATTAGTGAAGTAATTCTCACGAAGATGATTGTCCAGAGAATGGAAGAGGTGGTAACCTGATGGTGCAAAGTCAGATGAATAAGGAGGATGGCACAATGTCTCCCAACGCTGTATAGTATTCCCACGCTGCATGTGGCCTCGCGTTATTGGCCTTGCGATTAACCAGTGATTAGTCCTCCTTTTTCTACAATGCCTGCTGCACACGTTCCAACTTGTCCAGGTCTGTTGTGTCCATTCGACCCATTGGTAGCAGCTCATAGTGAACCACTTGACGCAAATCATAATTTTACGTGTGTGCAAAGGGTCAAAGCTCCGGACCTGAACCTAATACCTTGGCCGTACGTTCATCCACATCAATATCCCCAAACCCTTGACAAATTCGGTGACTTTATGCAGCAGCTGTTAGCCCACTTTGAAGTCGTAAAGCAAACAACATCGAACGAGCTTCTTCGACCTGTCCATTTCTCTTCGCTTCTGTAGAAGTTACGATTGATGAATGTGCGCGGTGGATCTGCTTTTATCACGACTGATATTCCTATTGTCCACTGACCTGTGTCTTAACCACGTCATGCACTAATTTTCATCTTTATTCTCACTACACTCAAAGGCAACGCGATAGGCAAGAACTTACTTGTTCATCTTATGTTTTATAAAATTATAAAAATGGATAAATTGAGATACTTCTATTTAGAAATCTTTAATTACCATTCGTTTTTATAACTATAGCAGAGTTAAATATCTCTTTCCAAAATGTGTTTAGTTTAATTTCTTCCAAAACTAAATAAATACGTCCAATCACCTATTCAATATAAACGATTTCAAAGAAAATCAACAAATCACAATTTCCTTGAAATTGTCCTCGTTTCATAGAAGTTGTTTTCGAAAATAAATGTGAACTCTCGAACACCGAAAAACATATTTCATCGCTCGTTTTCTTATTCAAATGTTGTTTTTTTATAACCTTAGAAACATTTGAACTTTTCTTTCAATAACACTTTTTGGTAGCATGGTTTTGATGCAGTTTCTAAGACTGATTTGAGTGCATCTTGATGGTAGTTCGTAAATTTGGTCTTTGACAACCAAATACAAGTTCATCTATTGAAACTGCCGCTATGAAATTTTATTCGAATTTCTTTAAACGATACGCTTTATTGCTTTGATTTCTAAAGTTATTTTTTCTGCTAGGAATATCTGTTTAGACTTGAATTATCTGCAAAGACTTTTTTTCTTAATATGTTTTTTAAATTCGCATAATATTTTACCTAAATAGATACCTTGAATATCAGTTCCAAAGAATTTTTATTGAATTCTATTCATCGTGATTAGAAGAAAAAAATTCTTTTTCCATTAACTGCCTCAATTTCGCTTATCATAAAATATTTTATAATTTGTTTGCTTTCTATGTATTGAAGACTTTATGTAGTCTTCATAAGTTAGTTCCACAATGTGAATTTAATTAATTAAAAAAATTAATTCACTAAAATTTCTTCCACCATGAATTTGATTCAATGTTACATACTAATACATGCAACAAATCTATAAATATTTATTAATTTATATTCTTCTTTAAATGCACTGATATCCAAATCATACCAGAGATCTTTATTTAAATATAAAATACACGTAGGAAGAAATTTTTCATATGTAAAATAAATAAAAATATATTATTCCTAAATAATATATATATAAATAAAATCTTTATCTTGTGTGTGTGTGTTCACCAAATCTCCGTCTAAGATTGAACTGAGAACGCCTGTTTGAAATGGATAAAATTAAAATCAGAATTTTTTGTCTGTGGGCAAATTAAAATAAAATTTGTGTTTCATTTCCAAATGTTGATTACATCGTTTGTAATTAATTTAAACTATAATTGAAGATGATTTGATCTCTTATAAAATTATTTATACCATGAGGCACATTGAGCCAGAACTCTGCTCATTTCAAGAATGAAAGCTAAGGTTTCTTTTCAAGTTATCATAGATTCATACCTGTTACGAACAGGGAAAAAAGTATACCAACATCAAATCTCTCATTTTTTTTAATATTTCCATAGTGTAATGTTTCAAAATATAGTAATACTTTAAAACATTTCACTTCAACTGCGGTGTACGCCTTTTCGATTTTCCCAATATGCCATTGATCAATATTAGATAATATTGCAGATGAAGGGCTTCATCAGATATTCATATTCAATCACTTCCTAACAAAAAGTAATTTTCAAGCGTTAGACATTTTATTCTATTGGTTTGTAGTTAATACACACGAGGGATTATATTTCACCGTGTAAACAGGAAAACGGAGAAGTAAATTGTATATATCATTAAAAATTTCGCATGAATATTTTTGCAATATTTACTAAATCCTTAAAAACTTAGTAAATATTATTCCCAATTTTTCTCAAAATTTTGATACATGTATTCCAATAGAAACTGTCTTTTAAAGGTGACCTCTATATATATAAAATAAAAATATACTATCGCAATCTCAATACGTAATGCAAATCAAAGAAAGAAAATTTTTTTTTAATGAAATATAGTCAAATAATATCATTTCAGTTTTAAGTTGAATATTGGGTGTGATTCAATTCAAGCACAGCAAATATGTGTTGTTTTTTAATGATTTAAAGCTACAAAAATAAAATTGCAAATTTTATTGGAATATTAAATATTGATATGAAATTCAAATAAATTGAGATAAGAAAAAAAATCATTTTTCTGTACAAAAACTGAGTTTCTTAGAGTTTTTAAATTTCAATCTTTATACTTTGTTACCACACATTTATATTTAGAGTAGATCACATTTTACACATTTATATTAGAGTACTTTATTTTTTAAAAAGCACTTTCTACTCTGCTTTTTAAATAAAATTATCTTGTTTTTAAGTTTTTAATTCATAGTGAAAATTTCGCCGTACAATAATAAATTATGTATAAAGCATATTCTTTATAAATAAAAGGAATTCATCAAATGTATATATTCATTAAAATTTCGTAAATTACCTTGGATATAAAAATAAGTAATACATTCGATAAATCAATAAATTAACTACTCTGTTTTTTAAATAAAATAATCTTGTTTTTAATTTTTTAATTCATAGTAAAATTATTGCCTTATAATAAATTAATTTATAAAGCACTTAAGTCTTAAGAAATTTGAATTTCATCATATATATATATATATAATTTTTAAGAATATATATATAATTTTTATGAATATATATATGCATAAAAATTTTGAAAATTATATTGGATATAAAAATAAGTAATATATTCAGTAAATAAGAGTATACCAATAATTTAAATGCTCTGCTTTTTTAATAAAATAATCTTGATTTTAATTCATAGTGAAAATTTCGCCGTATATTAATAAATTAATTTGTAAAGCGCTTAAGTCTCAAGAAATTTGTGAATTCATTAAATATATATATATATTTCTGTGTTTGTGCCTGTATTTGAAGTTATACTTTTAGAGTACAGACAGTACTAATTTGTTTATGTACAGAAGTAATTTATTTTTTGTATATATTAACAAATACTTATGAACAGTTATAAGTGTATATAAGCTCAAATATGAAATTGAATTGTATGACTGCACACAAACTAAATGGACGTTTCTTTTTCTTCCAGGTATGACAGTCATGACCATGACAGCCACCGACTACGACGACCCCAACGAGGGAACGAACGCGCGCCTCAAGTACTCGATCGAGCAGAATCAGGTAAATGAGAACGGGGAGCTCATCTTCACCATCGATGAGGAGACGGGGGTCATCTCCACAGCGGTCTGCTGCCTCGACAGAGAGACCAACCCCGAGTACACCATCAAGGTAGTGGCAATGGACGGTGGGGGCCTTAAAGGTACAAACGCTTTCAAAGGTAGCTAACAGTCATAGTCGTCAACACACCCGCTGCATATATTGTTATAGTCACCACTGTCACCCATCCTTTGGGGACTGTAAATAGCACTTTTCATCACAAGTTAACTCGGAACTTCGAGACGTGATTGCTATGCCTGACATCATTTTCAAATGATGTCATCTGTATTGGCATCATTTTAAACAGTGTGATAACTAGTTAAAACTTGTATTCTTAAAATTGAATCATATTCAACTCGTAACCCTATTTGTTGCATAATTGCGATCAAATCATTGATTCATAAAATATATAGTATTACATTGCGCTTCAGAGATGCGATAATTACTTTGATTCTATAATGATACTCGTTCTATCATCATATTTAATGGATGCGACAATTCTGTTTGGATAGTTGACATTTAGTCATTAATTTAAAATTGGCATATTATGTCGAATAGGTATCTAGTTTAAATGACATGAAAGTCAATTTTACTCTAAAATTAAAATTCGATTGTTGATTCATGAATGGTACGTAATTGTTTATGCACACGTCGTATTAGAGAAACGGTAATTGATATAATTGCATGAATTCATGAATAGATTAGTGTGTCTACAGCCTGTTTGATTGCATAATTGAGATTGAAGCAGTTTCATGAGTGGTTTACTATGTATTACCTTCACATCGTATTTCACAGATGTCGTAATTCAATTCATCGCATTAATTAAAATCGAATAACAAATTCACATGATAGGTAAAATATAGCTCTGAAACTATTCAAATAATTCTGTAACTTATATTGGTTTGTTTTCTAACTGATTTGCTTCTGCAGAGATTCATCAAACCAAATATTCAACAGCTTTACGCTGATTATTGTAATATTAAATCATGACAACTAGACTATTGTCTCACAATACAATATTCAAATTTCATATGAACAAGCTATTGTCAATAAATGTCACGTGAATTATTGAAATCGGATAAGCCTAAATTTTCACAACTTTTAGTACAAAATTTAATAATAGAAAATTATAAATACACATGTTTCTGTCTTATCAATATTTGAATTCCTTGCTCTGGTCAGGACAAACATAATCTTGTTAATCAGCCAAAAAGTCTGTAATTGCCTGCTGCATCAGAAATATAAAAAAACAAAAACAAAACAAAGCAAAAAAATAAACAAAAAAACTTTGGAGGTGAAAGATCTATGGAGATTTGAAGGCGATGTTAAATCAAAGGACCGATGAAAGAGGTTACTCAAATAAGGTTTTGATCTATTTCGCCAATATTTAGCTATGTTTTTAGTATTATTACGCAATGGTAAATGATTAGTCAATAACTGGAGCAAAATTTTTAATATAACAATTTTGTTTTATAGAAATATATTAAGGAATTCCTTCTCTCCTTTGCGTTATGTGACATTAAAACTTATTTTAAAATATGATCTATAAGTTAACTTACAACACCTTTATTAATCATCTAAGAACTAACGAAAAGCATAGATTTAATTTAAAAATTGAAAAAAATTAATTTTTTTTAAGAATAATTTAAAAATGGGATTTTATTACAAGTAAGTGAATCAGGCTAATTACCCATAATGTATCGTTTAAAATAATTTGGTTACTACATTTGTATATTAATAACTTTGAAATTAGACTCCATCAAAAAGCATCAAAAAAGTTAATTGAAAAATTAAACTTGGGATTAAATGTTAGTTAATTAGTCTCATAAATGTTTAAAAGCTTTTATATAATGATGGTGACTATACAATATATGTACTGCATATAACATTATTAACATAATATGCCCGTGTGTGTGCTGTAACAAAATTTATTTTATGTGCTTTTGTCTTAAAATGCCATTTATGAGATTTTATTTCGTTATATATATTTCCAGAAATAACATTAGAACTCCGATACTGAATTATTAATCCTCATAAACAACTTTCGATAATTTTCTGTTTTTTGAGCATAAAATCATCATATTTCTTCGACATCTTTATAAATAATGTGGTTAAAATTTTTTTGAAAAATTTAAATTGTTTCTTATAAATTGCAAATTTAATATAAAGGTATCTATAAAGCATTCTTATAATTATTTTAAATTATTTAGCGTGATTTTTTATTTTTACATTATTTTTAAATGTAGTTATTGGACGAACTAAAAACAATTGAGTTTCACTAACAATTCTTAAAATATTGGCTTTCGCTCATTTTTCAACACATTCAATATTTTCCCATTTTGTTCAAAATAGCTATTCATAAAAGTTTTGTGATAACAAAACTTTTTTTATTTGATAAAATTTATTAAATTTGCTAGCTAAATGTTTTAGTGTTGCGTTTTAATATATATATATATATATATATATATATATATATATATATATATATACACTTAGTATATTTGCAATAAAGTACTTAACAATACCATAAAGAATAATTAATTCATTTTTTAATCAGTATTTATTTAAGTGTTTAAAATCAAATACTAAACAAACCTAAAATTTTAAGAAATTATTCCTGTGTTGTAGACAAGTAAATACAATGATCCAAAGTAAATTCTATTTTGTAAAGATAGTGCAAATTCTTTTTACACACAAGTTTAAATTCAGAAAAACTATAAAGCAGCATATAAGAAATTAAATAAGAGAATTACTTCAAATTTCTTAATTCAATGCAGATAATTATGTCCAAATTTTGATTTGATAAATAATCTTCATTAAACCAAGATATAAGCTAAATTATTTAATGAGGTAGAGTACAATTAAGATGCATACATAAATATGAAGTAGATTTTACATTTCCTTTACGAAATGTAAAGGCATATTTCTGTTCATTCATTATAATTGGAAATTTTAATGAGAGTAACATAAGTTGAAATATAAATAATTTATTTCCTTACTTGATTTAAATTAATTAAGAGGTAAATTTTAAGAAAATATGGTATAAGTTATAAAATATTTTTAACTGATATCAATAAACATTTTTAATTACTACAATTATTAAATTGTTTCATTTGAAAGAATATTGAATAACCAAAATAGTTTATTTAAATTTTTATGTTTGATTTGAGCGTTACTTTGTAATTATTAATACTGAAATATTTGATATCTGATTTGGAGTATATATAAATTATTGAAATTATTATAGGTTTCTTATTTTTTTATTTGTTGATAATAAAAATTCAATGATAAAAATGTATATATATAATACATAAAATGCATTAAAAACTTTAATTATAACTTTGAGAAAATCTTAAGGTTTTACTCAACAATTTCCTCTTTTTCACTCAACATCATTTTGCCTTAATGGATTTCCTTAACTTGTGTTTCAGTTGAAATTACTATGTATAAAAATATTTTCTAATTATTGTTTTCTGATATTCAATATTTCTTTAAAAATGTTACATTAGTCATTTTACTAACTCATTTTCAAATTTCTTAATATTTTATCATGTTTATTTAATAGTGTGCTCATGTTTCTTTTTTTTTTTTTTTAAATACAAGGTGATCTTTTTTTAAAGTGACTGTGTTTGGAGTGTTCTGTAGCGTGATCTAATAGCCGAAATAGCACGAAACTTGGTATTTAGACTAATCAGGATTTCGTGAGATAAATTTTAGTTCCAAAAATCACATCTAGGGCATTTTGTGGCGTTTTACAATGAATAAAATGAGAGAAAAGAAAAATACTAATACAATCGTACAGTTAAATTATTAATGTTTATTTACTACATCAACTTCCCCGGTGAGCACCATTCTCAGAAATAATTAAATTACGTATTATTATTAAATATCAATTATAATACGTAATTTTTTTCTTGTTCGAAATTTCCGAAGAGCTGCGGATGTATTACATTGATTCATGTAATACAGCTTCATCAGTTCCGGTAATGTGAGAGGAGGCGTGGCTACTGAAGGCTCGCTTACTTCATCTGAGATTATTTATCGTAGCTGTCTTCTGCTTGCTTTTATAGCCTCTATTACTGGCACTGCCATCGCACAGCATTTGCCTTTTCTTTGATACCCGTGTTTTATGCTAATTCTAGTTATTGTAAACTACAGCAGCGCCACTAAGTTCCCTCACGGCGATTTTTAGAACTGAACTTTTTTTACACGAATTCCTTTTTCCCATGTCCTGATTAGTCTAAATTCCAAGTTTGGTACCATTTCGGCTATTAGATCGCTCTACAGGGCGCTCCAAATACTGTCACTTTATAAAAGATCACATTGTACATTTCTAATGTTTGTATAATTGGTTATAAAAAATAAGCATTGTTTTATTTGATTTATCTCAGTATATTTTATGATTTTTGTTTATAAAAAGTTCACTGGGACCTCAAAAGACACAATTTAATTGGACAAGTTTTCAATAGCTGTTTTTACTTAAAATTATAATTTTTTAAAAAAGAAATGTGGTGAAAGCATTTATGAAATATAAATATATTGTGAAATAAATGTCTGAATTTGTGTAAATGAATATTTGGTTACAAAAAAGATTTGGCTTTCAGAGTTTTCAATCAAATAATGATTTGAAATATATGTTAAGTAAAAGAAATGTGTGTGTTTCTCATATTTTCAATATACATAAATTGTTTCAAATGTAATTGTAAAAACAATTTCTTTGTAACTATGCCAAATTATTCTTAACTAGGTTACTTTACGTTTGAATGAAAGAATTGGCAAAATCTCCCCTTTTTGTTGTTTTTCTACATAAAAAAAACATAAAATAGTAATTAAATTCAATTGTTTCTTAATAATCCAAAGAAATTATGCAGTTTTTTGTTTATTTAAGATAATTTATTTTCAATCTTAACTTATCGACTTAATTTTGGTGGTCAATTGTTGGTTAAGTTTTAACAAAAATAATGAATGTGCTTTAATTTATATGAATGATATTTTGATGTATTCAAAAAAAAAGTTTGCCACATTTCTTGGAGTGTTCAACACTTTTAAAAAACATTTTATATTGTTATTGCCAATAAAAATGTGTGCAACATATTACAGTCATTAATGATCATAAATAAATGACTGAAAAGTCAATAAAAAATGTGTAATAGATGACTGAAAAGTCAACAGTAATCAGTCAAAATCATGTAGTGTATTTTACTTAAAAATGATGGAACAGTTTTTATATCACTTACTCTTATTCAAAAAAATATGCATGTAGGATTTCTAAAAATAGTAAGATTAAATTGATTCAAAATTTGTTATAACGAATTATCACTATAATGGAAATTATGATTATAATCTCTGAGTTAAAGAAGATTTTTAGTAACTATGGAAACATTTTGCTGCATTAAAATGTTTGTTATGTGGAAAGTTGAGGAATTTCATTTGTGAAAAATAACTTGATATCAAAATGAATTGATATAGTATACAGAATATCTGATCATTAACACAGAAATAGGCTGTAGCATCAGAGTTTCCGTAAAAAGCAGTTCTTATTTCACAAATTACTTTTCAATTGAAATTCAATTGGAGTTTGATTATCCTACGATGTTCCTTAGGATTCATTAACATCCGTTAAAATAACGGATGTTTATCCGTTATTTTAACACAAACAAAATCACAAGTTTAAATGTTTTATAATATAATAAGAAATTTTTTTAAGCGATTAGATATAATTCTTTAACTATCATCAAAATTACCTAGTGATAAATGCATCATACTGAATAGAAAATTTCCACCATTTCTGAAAACTATTCGAACATGGTAACTATGCATCGCATAACACCTATAACATGTGCTAGAAACTGGAGCACAATAATACATTTACTGTCATGTTAGCCTTGACAGCTTTGACGTATTTTTGTGCTAAGGGTTCCGTATTTGCCCTAAAGGTGAAATTTATGTGTATTGTATCCATCAGGTGGTTGTAACATTTTCTGTAATGAGTTGGCTGCTTTCAGGGACTGGAACGGCGACCATCAAGATAAAAGACATCAACGACATGCCACCGGAATTCACCAAGAAGGAGTGGCAGGTGGAAGTGGACGAGACGGAAGGAGACAATATCCCGGAGACGCCCATTCTCGTGGTGTCGGTGAACGACGGAGATCTTCTGGAGACGAACCGTTTCAGTTACAAGGTCATCGACAATGCGTTCGGGGCTGATAAGTTCACCATGGTCACTAACTCAGACGGAACTGGGTCGCTTAAAATTGCCAAAGTGAGTTCCTTAGATCTTGAGAGTTTTTGAATCCATCAAGAAATTTTCATATTATAGGTATTCACTATTGTTGATTTTCAACTCTCAGTTTCATAATAGTTGCATTGTGGAATTAGATTCCAAACAAAAGTGATAATATTTAGAATGATACGAAAGATTCTGGTCAAATAAGCTCTAGTGGGCAAAAACTGGCTGTGTTCTGAGACATATAAATAGACATATATTATTACAACAGTAAAAACTAAAACCATCAACAAGGTGAACTCCTTTCCAAGCCATATCCTGAGTTCAAGAACATGAGTAAATTTGGATTCCATAATTCCGTACATTTTTAATAACTCAATTTTTCCTTTTCTATTTACTAAATTTAAGAGTAATTTTTCTGCCTAATTAAGAATCAAATACTACCAATCAATTAACTATTTTTTGTATCAACATATTTCGTAAGTTCAAGTACCACCTTCCATCTTCAAAACTCTCAAATGTTTTATGTATTCCAAGATTAAAGTATTATATATCTCTGTATTTCATCAAAATTTAAAATAATGCTATATAGATTGAACAATTAATCATCTCTGAATATTTATAGTGTTGTACAATGTTCCAAAGTTTTGCCACTTGAGATGATAATTCCTTTTTATAAGATATCAATTTTCTTAATGTGTAAAAGCTCATAATTTGCTGCGAAGCTGTTGCCAGAAATTTAAACATGAATAGTTTATCTTTAAACGTTTGACATATTTTAAAACAAGACATTTTTCTAACTTACAAAAGCTTTAAGTATTTCCTTACCTAAAAAAAAAAATAATAAATAAATAAAAATAAAAAAAATAAAAAAAAAATCGATTCGATAAAATTACGCTTAAAATGATGAGTACGTGTAAAATTTTTCTCAAGATATTCTGACAAATGTATTCTTTAAAAAAATCTTAATATAATATTTTGTTACTATTATCATTAGTATAAAGAAATACTATAACCCTAAAACATCTGATTCATTATTAGTTGATCCAGTTGCAACAATTGTTCCTTGTTACCAGGAACAATTGTTGCAACGAAAACAAGAAGATATCGTCAGATATCTTCTTGTTTGCGGATGTAACTCAATAATAACTGGCTGTCTAAATGTTGAACAATTTTCGTTCAACGTTAAATTTGTATTTCAATTTCAATTAAAATGTATACCTGAATATTAAGTTAAACAGAAAATAAATGGTATTTTTGTAGGCCATTTACTTTTTATGATACACATCTTGATTTCCTAGCATTCACCGTCTCTTTTTATTTATAATCATACTTGAAACAAAATTTCATAGAATTCAGGAATTGATAAAAATATTTTGTTCGGATTTAAATAAGTTTTGAACAATTGTTTACGTGAGAATTAAGTTTGACGTATATATTTCAAGAATATTAGTGTAATATTATTTAGTGTAAGCATAATAGGACTTCAAACATGAAATAGAACAGAAGAGAAATTTAAAAATTATATGGTCAACATTCTTTTTCTTTAATAATAATATTTTTATTTTTTGTATTCCGTTAAGGCATTAAAATGTACGAAAAACCATTTGAATATTTTATCAATTTTTTTAAACTATTTTTTCTGTTTAATTTAATTTTTAATCATATATTTCAATCGAAATATGGATTTTACATTGAAGAATTCCTGCTCAAAACAATTAAGCAGAGTGTTTAAATTATTATATTTAAAAGTGATTCTTTCCCCAAAATGATGTCTGATGGCACTATACGAAACTACAGTTAGTTAAAATGAGAGATTTCAGTGCTATAATAACAATCCATACCAATGATAATACTATCAAAAGCTTAGACCAAAATTTTTCAAACAGTAAGATATTTATTAATATGTTATAAGAATAATTATACTCGCTATTCTCAGAATTTTTTCAAACATTACGTTTCAGTAATCATCAAGATTTTAATTTAACGACTTATATACTAAACATAACATTTCAGTGTAATGTTTAGTAATTGTTTTAATTTTAATAATTAATTATTTTTTAAAAAATAATTAATAATTAATTTAATTTTTAAAAAAAATTTTTTAGTTAAAACTAGAATTAATTAATTAATTTTTTTAAAAATTAATTTAATTTTTAAAAATTAATTTAATTTTTAAAAAAAAGTTAACTAATTTTTTTTAAAAAAAGTATTAATTAACACTAGAATTACACCACCTAATCTTTTCCTTCATCATTATCCTCGCCAACATTGACTCCTTTCTGGATGGTCGTTGTCCATCCTCATTAGGTCAGCGTCAGGAAAATCTATTGATTGAGTGTGTCTTAAAGCATTATTAGCAGGGACAGCTTCTGTACTCCTAACAACTGATTAATGATTCATCTGAGAAAAGCAGAAGCCATGGCAAATCGGCCTTTTCCTCTGAACTTGAACTGCCAACTATCCGGCTGTGGACTTCCAGAGAAATCAATGTCACGCAGAAATGTCTTTCAACTACTAATTACTCAATAATCCATTCACTTCACTTGCATTAATCATAAATGCTGGGAACGCAGATATCTGACAGCGATAATCAATGGATTGTTTAAGTGGCTGTACTATCGAGTTTTCAAATGGCGTAACAGGACAGAGCCCTGCATCCTTTGGTGTTGACTGTCGATTTTCGTTTTCCGGGTAACATCCGCAAGGATTAGTTTGTTGGCTTAACTTACATTCTAGAAACTCGCTTTGCATATAATGGAGTCGATTATAGCCATGGTTTGTTACGTAGTTAAAAAGTTTCACATCTTTTCCTGTAATTATCTTCCTAAGAATTATTGATGAATTTTGAGTTAGGGATAAATGGGCATGGTTTAATTTATCTCCTGCTTATACTGAATGAGAAAATAATATTTTACATACAGTTCTGTTACATGCTGTGATAACTTTCGTGGGACATCTAGTTGGAATTTAGTTTATCCATAAGAATCACAATCTAACATTAAAATTTTGATAGTTAATTAGATAAAAAACTTATTGTGTATTTTTACCTTTGTGTATTCTTTAGTTTAATTATTAATGGTAAAATCACTCGCCATTTTTTTATATTTTTTACTATCTTGTAATCATATAATCTACTCTACAAATCTACGAAATTACAAGGATCTATTTTCAATAACTGGTGCCAAATGCAATTTGCTTTTTGATTCATCTTCGTGTATGTTGGCGTGAATTTCATATGTTGTTATGCTCTTTTTTAAGCCTTTGGACTTCGAGGATTTACAACAGCGCTTTGGCTTCAACATCACCATCCAAGTGAGTGATCACGGAGGAGAATCCTCCGAACCCTATCACGTAGATTACGCCAAAGTGCGCGTCCGGCTGCGAGACATCAACGACAACAAACCAGAATTCGAGAAGCCCAACATTGAGGTGATCGTGAAAGAGGATGCCGACATTGGGACCAGCTTGGCGACGTTCCGAGCCACCGATGCAGACCAGGGTGGGAAGTCCAGAGTCAGGTAAAGATAATTGTATTTTCTTGATTTTTTCTTGAAAATTTCACTTTATCTGAGAGCGAGGCATAAATGTCCCTAGATAACACTAAGATCAAAACTCATTCATAATTTTTCATTAATTTATTTAAGAATGTACAGATCTGTGAAATAATGAGATGGACCCTTAAAGGCGATATATTCTAGATGTCCCTCAACAAGCAATAAAATAACAAAGAAATATATAATTTGAAATCTTTGAATGCATACGTCACAGATATTTATATGTAATAGTTTTAAATATTTAATAAAATATTAACCCAGAACATCAAAGTTAGCTTCTGCTCAAACTTCCAAGAGGTTAAGAGATTTCTTAACTGTTGGCTGTAGAACAAATATATAACATTTCTATAAAGAAAAGAAGATTTCAAACATAATCTTAATATTTTTGAACATTTTTTCTCAGTGATTTTTGGCAATTAATCTAATGCGATATACATAAATTGAAACTTTATTATAAGTATTTCTAAAACAAATGTTTCTATTTCAAAAATTATAAATTAAATCTTCAATTTTTATCAGAAACTCCAAGAAAATCTGAGGCATCCTCCCATTTAATACAAATTGTTGGAGAAAAATCGTCAGCAAACAAGCATTTGAATTATCAGGGATTTTGGACTTTAGTTCAAATATTGTTAAATATTTCGCACTTTATGGGTATTGAGATATTTATAGCAGCTACAGATCTAATTTAAACCTTAGATCTTGCTTGAACTAATTCTTGTAGTAAATATTGATGATAGTGCAACAAGCCAAACAAAATCCTACGAGTATTTCTACAAAATAGTGAATGGAAATCATCTTATTTTGTTTCAAAATTGATGAATATCAATCTTTTACTTTGTACTTAAATGTTGTGTTTTAACTTTCAAATAAATTAATGTGACAGGCTCGACCCATCGGAGATTGATGGTATAATTTCATTCTTTGGGATAAGAGAACCCGGATCAAATCTCGCCAAGAGTGCAGCTGAATGGTTAGATCCTTGTACTTTAGTTCAATAGTTTGTGATTTCGGATTCTTGATGAGTCTTGGATGTTTTTTACGATTCGAAATCCACTTTAAACTGTAAATGAGTGCTACTGAAGTAACTAAGAACTATTGAGTGCAAAAACAAGTGGCGCTACTAGTTTAGTTGAGCTTGTTGGTACACAGCAGTTAAGTTGTGTACCAAGCAAGCCAAACTAAAAAACCAGATTAAATCCCAAACATTTTTGAATAATATAAAATGGAGGATCCACATCTATATTTTCTGCCTACACATCTAGAGGAGTTATACTTGGAGTTTTTATGGTTTTATCCTTGTGAGAAGTGAATATAACGCATTATCTATGAAAGATTTTCCCACATGATATGGATACTCAATTGTTTAGAACAGTTCTTAGCTTTTTTATGTCCTTTTGGGGCAACAGATATATATTTTAGCAAGTAGTAATATAAATGTTCAAATTATTCAGAAATTCATTCGGAAACGAATTTTTGTGTCAAAAAAATCTCATTTCTTATATAATAATTTAGAGACAAATTGCTTTCATTTAAAATTCAAGAGTTTGAATATAGTTGTGCCATTTATAAAAGAAAAATTGTTTCTGAAAGTGTGTTTAAAGATCTTCATACAGTAATATTGCTGTAAAGCTTTGAATATCAAATAATCGCCCTTAAAACTGTCATCGTGGCTACAGAAAGATAATCATCATCTTCCAAACGTTAATCATATGGTAATTGATCTCGCACTGGCGTTTACGACCCCACACATTTTCGCCAAAAAGGGGACTGGACTTCTTGGCTTCGATTTCTGATTCAAAGATTTAATCCGCCAATTTGTATGCGTTCTCTGCCCACCACGAAGCCAGTGTAAACTCCAGAAATTTTACGACTGTCAACGACCATCCCTCCTGAATAGGAATGAGGTCGTAAAGTGCGGTGGCATTTTTCAAGTTTCCAGAACTTTCCGTCTTCCGTGTGTCCTGTTGGCGACTAATGTCCCTGAAGAAAAAGAGAGGGAAACCCTCCACCGCCACATTAAGAAGCGATGCAGTTGGCGACATTGGTATGCCATGTGACGTGAAAAGCTCATTTAAGTTGGCGCATAAAAGTATTAAATTGCTTTTGAAAGATTTGCATGCAAGTTGTAGCGAAGAATCCATATTTGGTAATCCATTATGAGCTAGCCATATATCAGATGTTAATCCTCTCTTTTTAACTACTGTTATTCAATTCTTTATCGCTCACAAAAAGTAAGTGTGTACATTAATCATAAGCATTCTTTAACAGATTACTGAAAATATTTCTTATGCATAGATCTAATGTAACTTGATTTATAAAAAATGGTTAATGTAAGTATTATATCGCACTTATTTCAAGTGTTTTGGGGAAAACCCACTGAGCTCTGTCCAGTAGTAGATATGCAATTTTGTGATATGCAAGATAGTGAACAAGGTGTTAAATTTGACTCAACCACAACTAACAATAAATAATAAACCTTTTTTCCATGCCTTCTGTCCAGGTATATGTTTTCCAGGTTTTCTCCTTTGCATAAAATATGATCTTGTATCACTGAAAAAACATCCGGAGGACGCTTGTTCCGATGTTTAAGTTATATAACGCAATATTTCTCGATTTGTTTGAAACAGGAATTGAATCTTTGAATTATGGGATTGGAATTGAATTATTTATTAGAGCTAAAAAATAATTTACATTTTCAACTTAGTTGTATTTGACAGTTATTTCATGAAAATGAACTAACTTCACAAAAGTGTGTTCTATTAAAGTAAATGATAATAACGGATTATCCTATCGAATTTTTTCACTGAAAATTGCAAATTTTTATCATTTTCTTCCAAAATATGAGGGAAAAATGGTAAATTCATATCTTCCTTAAAACAAATTCGAGCACTTTGTCTAGTGATAAGCATGCCTGATAGCGGATGGAAAGGTCCTGGGTTCTCGCTCTCTCCCATTTTTGTTCTTTCATTGTGTGAATAGTTACTTAGCGTTTAACGGCTACCTATGGCATGTGTGTTCTGAAAAAGTCGGTCTCCATACCAAAAATTACGGTTCACTTGAAAAAGTGGAGCAGTGCTAGCCTAGCTGGCATAAGATAACAAATACATAAGCATGTTTACTTTAATGCATATTTAATTTCTTATGTCTGTACGGTTACAGGTTAAATCAATTATAAATTGTAAATGCTTACGTATGCTTAAAATTTAAAATGGAATCTTGTTCAATAAGACTGGTCACTGAATTGCGATATTTATAGTGATCACCATATTTGTGATATATGTTTTCGCCGGAATGATCAACGGGAAAATATTGGAATAAATAATATATGTATGAAAGTAAATAACATTTTATATTCTTCTGAATTCACTATCAAATAAATATTTTATATTTTTTTCATGAAAATGTAGGAGCTTTTAGTTTTTTGTACTTTGACAGGCTATAATATCCTCTTAGTCATTGCGAGACTCAAGGTGAAATCTCAGAATTTTTTATGAATAATTTTCATTCACAGGAACACTTTTCATTCAGTTCCAACTCACAAACTTGTTGTAAGCTTGGTCATCCAATGTTGGTGCTTAGAAAGATGCTTTAAAATAGTTTCCCTTTAAATAAATAATTTGTTTCAAAATTATTAAAATCAAAAATTTTGAGTTTTAGGAACTTAGAATTGTATAATTACAATTTTTTAAATCCTATTCAAGAATGGGCAATATCTGTTTTGTCATGCACCTATATCGGGATGTTCGTTTTCAATTTTAAAAAATGAAAGTTTTTTTCTCCTTTCGCACGTGCATCTGCCCATTACAGGTACAAAACATCTTCGCTGACACCCTTTTCCTTTGTTCAATAAGGACTCCCAGGTTATTCCTATTTCCGTAATAACTCAGAAAAACAAGTATTTCGGTGGAGCTTGCCGATGACTAGTGGTAATCAAATTATTCTAAAATGACAGAGTTCAAAAGGATACCACTGTTAAGCTATCACAGATTGACGCTAGTATACCAGCTTTATGCCTTTACAAACCTGTTGGAATCTTCCAGTTCGAAGTTCAGAATATTATTTTCCTGGTTTTCTCCCTTGTAAGACATAAATATCCCTGATATTTATGAAATATTTCCCCAGATGCTATTTTTATTGTTTAATAATGGTTGCTTACCATTGCAATATCCGAAGAAGGGATAAATGTTTGAATCAGCTTTGTTGAAACATAAATATTGGGCCATACTTAACATTGTTGTTGCTATCTTGTACCAGCTATAGACTGGCAGTATGGAGTGCTCTGGTCCACTTTTCCAACAGAATTATAATTTGGTGTGGAGTCCGACTTCCTCAGTAAATGCATGCCATAGGTACCCGTTTATAAGGTAAGCAATCATTCACGCAATGAAAGAACAAAGACGGGAGAGAGAGAGAACGTATATCTGCGCGCGAACCGGGATTCGAACCCAGGACCTCCCTATCGGCATTCAAGCATGTGGACCATTGGACATGGTGTGCGGTGGGCCATGCTTTAAGAAACAGAAATTCCCAATAGATGACGCTGTTGAACAACAGGGAACATATGGCATGTTTGACGTATGTAAACTCATTGAGACAGATTCTTCAAAATGTTCGAGGTTAGTCGTTATCGACGTGTAAACACACATTTCACATTTATGAAAAATCCTCACAGAAATCAAAATAAGTAGTAGTTCTAGTATTTCACTACAACCGACAGTTAAGCCGTTAAAAGTGCTTGAATATTGTGCATCAATTTATATGATACAATGTAATAAAAGTCCGTGTTCAGTAATGTCCACATAATACATTTTATATCGTACCTTTTCTTGATGTATTACGATACAATAAGTCATATGTCCAATAACCTTATCTAACATCATTTGCAACGAGCTTCCAGCATGCGTATCCAATAACTAATTTTATACGCGCGCTTAACAATCCCCTTTACAATATAATCTTATTTCTTTCTTTTTCTTACGCCCTTATAAAAGCCAAAACGAATGAAATGCACTCTTCCATTTTTTTGTGTGTGTGTAATGCAATAAAAGCAGTATCGGGAACATATCAAAAAACAATAACACTTTCTTTCACTGCATTTCATGTGGGCCTTCTCCTTCCGGAATGATACGTCCTATTTGTACTTCTTTCGGGAGATTTTATGGAAAAGCCTCGATGAAAACACTCGGTTAGATGAAGGGGATAAAAAAATTTTGAAATTGAAAGCACTTTCTGGTGCGGTCGTCTCTAATGGCTATTAACTCCCCAGTCCACCCCTAGCCCACCACTGGGATCTTCTTTTTCTTTATAAGCAAATGACTCAAAACAAAGAACGTCGTCTTTTGAAGCGCCAAGAAAAGAAGAACATAATGCACCCGACCACCGAAACAAATCTTTTTTTTAAAGGAGAAAAAGAATTGTATAGATTCATAGGCATTAGTTTGGCCATCAGTTATAGACGGTGCTCTTCTTTTTTTTTTTCTTTTCTCTTTCTTCTTTCTTTCTCTCTCTTTCCCCGTGAACTTTTCTCCTCTTTGTGGTGTTTTTAATTCGTTTGTTTCTTTGTGTATCGATTGCAGTTACACCATCGACCGGTCGTCGGACAAAAAGAGGCAATTCAGGATCGATCAGAACGGAGTGGTCCGGATACAGAGGACCCTGGACAGGGAGGAGACGCCTAGACACCAGGTGAAGATTCTGGCCATTGACGACGGTAAGTGAAAGAAGTGTAAACATTAATCGAAAGAAAAATTTGATTGTCGTCTATAATCGATTTATTTACCTCACAACGAACAGTACAAACGAATGACAAAATTAATGAATATGATTAATCCTTAAATTTCATTTAATGAATCTAAAATATTAAGCTTTACAAGAGATGTAAAGCTCTGTTTCAATGGCCAGAATCTTCATCTCTTTAAAGAGGTGAAGACTCTGGCCAATGACGACGGTATGTGAAAAAAGTGTAAACATTAATCGAAAAAATTTTTTATTGTCATCTATGTTCGATTAATTTATTTACCACACCATGTATTTTTTTCTTTTACAATGGGACGAATGGCAAAATTAATGAATATTATTAATCCTTAAATTTCATTTAATGAATCTATAATATTGAGCTCTACAAGAGATTATGTACAGAATAACGCTCTTTAAGTTCACAGATAGCAATTTCAATCGTAGCCATTGACGAATAACAGAGTGTGAATATCGCATTATATATGCACGTTTGTCGAGACTTTCCAGATTTTCTCCCTTGAGGCATATGAGTATGGGCTACTATGTATGTATGTCCAGAGATGTCAATTTTATCAGTCATTATTAGAATACCTTATTACAACTTAAAGCTATTAAGTTGTATTGTTCACGTTGTACATGTAAATCTAGTGCAAGTGTAAAATGAATGAATTTCCTTATCCGATCCTTAAATTTCATTCAATGAACCTAAAATATAGAGTTTGTCAAAAGATTAATATAAAATTTTATTACAAGACTGACACAGATAGCAGTTTCAATCTTACTAATGATGAATACCGGAATGTGGATGTCGCATTATGTATGTAAGTTTGTCGAGATTCGCCAATTTCTCAGATTCCACCCTTGAGACATATGAATATGACCTACTATGTATGAAGAGTCCTTCCAGATGCTAATTTAATCAGTGGTTATTAAAATACTTCACTACAACCTATTAGGTTGTCTGGTTCGCGATACCATAGCATGTCTGTCAACATGAATGTAAGGAAATTTTCCAGGTTTCGTCCACCAAATTGGCAATTGCATGGTTATTTTCTTGGTCTTCTGTTCAATAAAATTGGGTTTTGATTCCCATCTCAGGCCTGGATATTTTTTGTGGTTCAAAAAATTCCCTTAAAGTAGTAAATTTCTGTTATTTGTGGAAATTCTAGAGCAATAGAGTAAACCCATCCCTTGCGGCTCAAGTATGGTGCATTAGTTATGAAGAGAATCTTCTTGGAAGGAAATATTTTACAACAACTTTCAATTCTAGGCCTCCATAATCGATCATACGCGATAAAAAAATTCTAAATCATTAAAAAAAAAATTACTAAAATATTTCATCCTACGTTTCAAACAATCTGTCATCAGAAAATACTAGGTTCGAGACTGAATTTGTTTAGGTGTTTTCAATTCAATTATTCACTACTCCTTAACAAAAGCAGAATGAATATAGGTAGTTATTTTGAACGTCACAGAATTAAAAGGGCTCTACATATTCTGTATACATCTGTATCAATCTTTAAGTAAAAAATCTTTGCCGTATAATGTTTTTGATTGCTACTGTAATTACACGTTTTCTGTCCGCTTTTCCAGGCACACCTCCGCGGACGGCGACAGCGACGCTGACGGTGGTGGTGAGCGACATCAACGACAACGCCCCTCGATTCTTGCGCGACTACCGACCCGTCATCATGGAGCACTCGCCGCCCCAGAAGGTGGAGGAGATTTTGGCCACGGATGACGACGACCGCTCCAAAGGCAACGGACCACCTTTCACTTTCAGGATGGACCCTAACGCCCCCGATATCATCAAGCAGTTCTTTGAGGTTCAACACGAGCCAAGTAAATACCTCTCTCTTTAGGTTATATCTGAAATTCAGGGATCAAAAAGCCTCATTGATTTTATAATTGCTATTTTTTAACCCAATGCTTTTTTTTCTATTTGTATTAACTACAATAATGTGTAAAGGAAGCTAGGAAAATCAACAAGTTAATATCTCATGAATTTTTCAACAACAATATAACTTTAAGAAATTTAAAAAGATGTGCTTGGTATATATATATATATATATATATATATATATATATATATATATATATATATATATATATATAACCGAAAATCAAAGAATCTTACAAATTTTTATTAAAAAAATATGCATAAAATGTGACCCGCTGCTGGGTACATACAAATCCGTTAATACTATATATTGAATAAAATTAATAAAGAGAAACCATCCATTGTTCAACACTGTAATGTATATCGCGTTTCTGAATCCATTTTTGCAAGAGTGAATGTTTTAGGGTAATTTAGAATTCCTCTAATGCAATCCACCAAAATAAGTCCAAAATATCATGTTGAATATAGTAAAAAATATTACAAGAGTTTCCATTTGCGTAGACGTATAACTCTTAAATATTAAACATATATGGAACTTATAATGTTTGTAAATATGCATATTTTAATATATATAAGTTTAGAATATATGTAAAAAAAAACTTGGGAATTAAATACTGGGTGTTTCGTGTTAAGCTGACCACCCAACTGGGGCTTATGCTTTGTACCAAAACCATCATGGAACAGATATGGGCCTTATTTGCCCCAGCTCTCATATAGGATGCCGTTACCCTAAGATTAGTAGTAGTAGTTAGCTAAGAAATAACTTTTTTTATAAATAGGAAGTTAAAACTACATTCTGCTTATTTCTACAGCTGGTGCTAATGGCGATGGTATGGCCATCGTGACGTCAAAAGAGCGCTTCGACCGGGAGCAGCAGAAGGAGTACTTGGTGCCCATTGTGATCAAGGACAGCGGCACACCAGCCATGACGGGCACTAGCACTCTCACCGTCATCATTGGTGACGTCAACGACAACAGAATGCACCCTGGTAGCAAGAGTATTTTCGTGTACAACTTCAAAGGTAAGTTAACTTCTCAAATATTACTCTATGATAAATTTTTAAAGTTAATGAATTATATTTTTACTGTAGCATATATAGTTGCAATATTTTATTTTAACACACACACACACACACACACACACACACATATATATACATAAGATCCGATCCGAATTATATTAATATTCTTAAATTGAATTTCATCACTTTTTATGACCAATTTTAGTTTAATACATAATTAAAATTATTATATAATACAATAATAATTATTATTACAAATATATATATATATATATATATATATATATATATATATATATATAAACAGACACTTAACACTTGACGCTGCGGTGACTTGGTTGGTTAGAGCGTCGTTTTCGCTACTGGAATGTAGTGAGTTCGTATCCCGGTTTAGCCGAAGATCCATCGTGTTCACTAATGGTGACTAGGGTGCATAAAATATGTCGAATCGCAATATCTTCCATGTTCCCATTCCAAATTAATACCCCAATTGAGAATGGTTGGAGGCAGGCTATGGGTCTTCTCTGGCTACAATCTCTAAATTGGGAGACCCAGATGGTGCTGCCATCTATGAGCTTAAGTCGTACTTTCACCTTCGTATGAGGGTGCTCTATAAAAAAATGGAAGACGGTCATTTTGACTTTATTTGCCAAGTGTCATTAGTAACAACAACAATTTAACATATGACATGAAAATACAAGAAACAGACAAATATTATGCTGATCTCCAACTGTTCAACAGAGGTTGAAATTGAGCTTGAAACTCTGTATTCCCAGCATATTTTATGCATATACATAAAAATATGCTTGCGAAAATTGATAATAGATCAAAAACTACTTTAATATTTTCTGAAAAATTATACCATCACATATATTAGTTCACATTTACTAAATGGAGTACGGAAGGAATTGCAGTAATTAAAATGCGTACGGCCATGATTCTTAAAATATTAAAATTACCTTCATTACTTTTCCATTTTTTTTTCTACAAAATTATACGATGAGCTATTAAAACATCTGATACGCCTCGCATTCCATTTTCCGAATGGGTAATTGGCGTTTCGAAAATTTAACGAATGAAAATCTATTAATCCGATTTAATAATATTTTGAAGGATTCAAATTATCTTGATACGCGTTTCCGAATAATTTTCCCATTAATGAAAACTTACTTGTTGCGGGGGAAAGCAAAAAAAATATTAATATATTTAAAGTTATGAGTGATGAAAAACGAGCCAAAAAAAATTAAAGAACCTCTAAGAAAATAAGAATTTTTAGCTGATTGAAAAAGTCTGAAAAAAAACTTTTTCAAGCATTGAAAAATTTAACATGAATTATTAGAAATTTCTGAACAAAGTGAGTTCAGAAGGGAATTAATTTCCCAAAAACCAATCTATTTCTGAAAGCGTATTGGTTCTGTACTGTTTCCAGTCTACTTGCAATCTTTTTCTAATTTCGCTCCCTCCCCCTGCTCTAATCATCCGATGGAGGGGGGTGGAGTCAAATAAAGACTTCCAGAAGATGAGAAATTCTTTTTTTAATTATATCTCACGTTCTCGTATGTCTCTAAAATTGTTTGACATCGGATCTTCCGGATCCTTTATTTTCTTAAGAGAAACTGATTCATGAGGGGGTGCGGGTGGATGGGGGCTAATTTCTGGAGCGTAATTATCATTCCTGATTGAGGTGAGAGTCGGGATTATTTTAATTTGCTTAAAAGGCTATTACTTTGAAAATAAACAAAATGTCATTATTTTGATTAGATTTATAGTAGATGTATGTGATTATCTGAAATATCTGTTTTGATCCATCATAGGTGCACTGTAATTGAAATTCATTTTAATTAAAATTATTAAATATTTATTTATAAATCATGGATTTAAACGCTTGTGGGATGGTATAGTTATTGAAAAAAGTTTAGATGAAATATCTCCTTTTATTTTATTCAATATATCGTGTCTATATTAAAAGTTTAATTAGTAGCGGGAATTAACATAATTATCTTCCAGATTATCTTAAACAACTGGTACTTGAGAGAATCAATGATGGACTCTATTCAGGTGTCAGCAAAAATAATAAGCACTGTACAGACATCTATATCAAATCTTTGAACCACAAGTGCCGGAATCCCAATTTCTGTTCTGTTTTACGTAGCCATCAATGAGGGATTGCCCTAGCTAGTCACCCATAATTATGACATCTTGACAGACAATAGAAGCTCAATCCAACACTTGGTTAACTGGCATAGAGTGAGGGATAGTGTGGCAGTTAATGTACTGAAAAACTTAAAAATAACCTTCCCTGTGTCATCAGATCCATCTTCAGTGGATTCCCTCTCATGTTGACATCGAGGGTAATGAGATTGCTGACATCTTGGTCTAGGCGGGTGATGACATTGAGCCCACTGCACCTCTTACTTACTTGGAAATTTCTTTGAGAGTTAAAAACCATATGGCTTGCTCCTACAGGTCATCACTGGTATAGGAGAAGTTGTCCCGTGGGTTCTTGTATGCAGTAACCCGTACTCACTTGCTTTCTCAGTGGACTCCATAAAATTATGAACCTCTCTGGAGGATGTAAACAATTTGAATACTGCATCAAGTGTTTTATGGAGAAGGCTTCTCCTGAATACATTCTTGTTTGTCTGGGCCTCTCAGGGCAGGACTGTACTGACAACCCACTTTTAGTTTTGGACTTCTTCATGGTGCACAGTTTCATGGACTTGATTTAACTCCGCTAATTTCGGGAATGCGCAACAACAACTATATAATCTCTATCTAAATTCCCAGTGCTACATGGTAATTATGTATAGCAGATATATCATAAACATCCATTTTTTAAATTTCTTTAGATATGTATAATTATGTAATTAATAACGTTTAAATAAAATTATTCAAAACTTGGAAAATTTACTCTTTTTATTTTAATAAATGCATAGTTATTTAGAGAATTTGGCTTATAGAGGGAGTTTGTATTAACTCCATTTGAAGGTGATTCGTAAATTTATATCGTTCAGTCAGTAGTAGTTAATGCTTTCGTATTCATGTGAAAGTATTTTACAAGTTAGATTTCCACCTCAACCATGGAAGTTTCTAGTCATTCGGAATTCACTTACATTTGTAGATTTTGATAAAATTAGCGCAAATGTTCTAACAATGACATATATACATAGTGGGGAATACTCACCTATCACCGAGGGCCAAATAATTTTGAATCACGGTCAGGGGACGAGGTTACACCTAAGCTAGCACCACTAGGTGAAATACTTAAGACATCACAGACAGAAATGTCCCAACTTCTGTAAATCATCAACTTCACAAATCAGTAAGGAAGAATGTGATCCCAATCACTGTACTCGGCAAATGATGTTTACCTTTGCTGATCTTAACGTGAAGCTACTGAGAAACTGGAGCTCAGATGTCCTTGAGTAATATTAAGGAAGCTATGTCTTTTATAGTTTGTTACTCGTTAATCTTGACCTAAAATTTACAGTGAAGTGAAAATGTGAGTAACACATTATACTTTTTATATAATATATGTTTCGTTTAAATTTAACTTCCTTATTCTTTCTCTCATTACTTTAAACATGTTTGTGAAACTTTTCAATCCTCAGATAGTAAAAGAAATTTTTGAATTCATTTTAATTAAAAATAAAATTTACTTCTCATTATCTTACTAATAAAATAAATCTTTTATATGCACTTGGATATAGTTTAGGAATAGATAATAATTCTATAAAATATAATATTTTCAGGTGAATCCCCACCAACTCCCATTGGAAGAGTGCATGTTGAAGACTTAGACGACTGGGATCTCCCAGACAAATCCTTCTACTGGGAGAACAACATCGCCCACCCCAATTTCGAGCTTGACAAGGACACTGGCCTCATTGTAATGAAGAACGTCACCAGCGGTGGCACCTACTTCTTACGCTTCCTGGTCCACGACCGAGTCCACACCCAGGAAGTGTCTGCCAACGTCTCCGTCACTGTCAAGGAAATCCCAGAAGAGGCCATCTTCAACTCTGGATCCATCAGAATTTCTGGTACAAAATGTCACATTGCCAATGCCTTAATAGCAATGACCTTCTTACCAAATGAAATTTGTCACTGACATGCATTGTCTGTTCCATCTAGGAATCAGCGCTGAGGACTTTGTCCGTGTCTGGAACTGGACTGAAAACCGCCAAGTGAAGAGTAAATACCATAAATTCCGAGACATGATCGCCAGTTTGACTACCACTCGCAAAGATAATGTAGACATCTTCAGCGTCATTCTCAAGCAGGAACGTCCACCTATCACCGATGTTCGATTTGCAGCCCATCGGACGCCTTACTTCAAAGCAAGCATGCTCAATGGGATCGTCGCCTTAAACAGGGAACTGGTAAAAGACAACTCTGTTCCAAATTCTGCTTGCCTGTTCTAATTTATTGTTCTTATTTAAAAAATTTGTGTTTTAATAAACTAAATGTTAAGTAGGAATTAATAATTGTCTCCTTTGTTTCTGAATAGTCAGTGCTTTGACTAGAATTTAATTTCTAAATGGTTTGATTTTCATCTCAGGTGAACACAAATATAGGGTGTCCCCGAATGCCGTGTACAAACTTGGAGGGGAGGTAGAGGACATCGTGAGGAGCCATAATTACATAGGAAAGCATGGGCGTAAATACAATCCTAGCGAGATAAAGAGACATAAAGTCAGTACCACCCCAACTCAGAATGCAGTGTAAAACCCTTTATTAAACAAAAAAAAACTAATAATAAATAAAAAGTATGATAATCAGAGGAGATGTTCGAAATTGCGACAATTGGTATATATGCACGCACTACACCGACGTGACATGGATTGATGGACATGCTTGCAAACACCAAGTGTTTCACGGATCGTAGCAGCAGCGATGGATATCCGTGCGACTAATTCCATTTCAGAAATGACAGGTGTGTCGAACACGAGACTCTTCATGGCATCCCAGAGAAAAAAATCCAGTATCCAGTAGCATGTTCAATGCACGCTGTCCGTGTCTGAAAGGAAGAAACAACACTTTCCGAACTCATGTACAGCACTATGTATCGCTTTCCACACGTGCTTTCCTATGCAATTATGGTTTCTTGCTATGTTCTTTACTTCCCCTCCAAGTTTGTACACGGCTATCGAGGACACCCTGTATAATGATTTGGAATATGTTTTAAGCCATAGATATTAATCGAATTAATTCTAATAAACAAAAATATAAATCATAGTCTAAGCAAGAAAAACTTAAAAATCTAAGTATGTGAATTTTGAAATACCAATTAAAATGTTCTTAGAACTTGAAAATGAAAACAATTGTATTGATGTCATAAGTTCTTTCATACCAATCCATTATCTAGTCACTGGTTATGAAAAATAGAATTTTCATTGATGAAGTGTCTGATTCTTTTAAAAAACTTATATCTCTCGTGAAATTGATTTTGATTTCAATCTTATTTCGAATAAGCAAATGTTAATCAGTATTACGTTCCTTTTTTGCAACTACATTCGAAAATGATTTCTGAATGTGTTCTAAGAATTTCTAAGCAGCTTTTTTCAATGCTTCACTAAAAAGTTTGCTATGAGAAAAACATATTTCTTTTAACTTTACTGAAAATAAATCCATGGTATATTTTTAATATTAGTGTATTTCTACCCACATTGTTTTACCACAATTTTTCAATTCATATTTTAAAAATGATTGTGTATTCTGTATGGTATATTCTGTTTGCAGATTGAACAAGAAGTGGGTATTAACATCACTATGGTAGGCATTGATGAATGCTTATTTGAGAACATCAACTGCGAGACAAGCTGCACCAACCTCCTGATGGTCGATCGACAGCCCATTGTCGTCAATGCCAACCGAACTTCATTTGTTGGTGTCAACACGTGGGTAAAGCCAAAATGTGTGTGTGGAGCTCGGGATTTCTCCGAGATTGAGACATGTCGCAAAAGACCATTGCCTTGCCACAACGGTGGGAGATGTTTCGAATCCTACGGCGGTGTGAGGTGGGTGCCATTGTTGTCAACAGTTGCAACAATTACTAGCAATGATTATTAAAAATTATAATTAGTTTGCATTACTTAATCAGTCGGATTGTTTGGTCCTTTCTCATTGTTTGATGTCTTCCAAATAGTTGCAAGTGTCCTGATGGTTATGCTGGTCCTCAGTGCCAGATGACGACACGCAGCTTCGACGGCCGTGGGTGGGCCTGGTTCCCATCGCTCCAGCAGTGCGAAAACTCCCACCTGAGCCTCGAATTTATGAGCCGGAAACCTGACGGACTATTGCTCTACAACGGACCCATCTCAAACCCGGACATTGGTGAAGTGGCAGTACAGGACTTCATCTCCCTAGAGCTCCAGAGCGGGAGACCACGCCTCCTCATCGACTTCGGATCAGGCACAGCAGAGGTTGTGGTTTATGTGGACGAATCCCTGAGTGATGGAGAGTGGCACCAGATTGATATCTTTTGGGACAGAGAGGTAAATGTGCCGTTCTTAAAAATATTTTATTATATAATTCTTTTCTTGTGTAAGGAAGATAATAAAACTACTCCAAGCCAATCAAATGTGGCTTCACGTGTCAAAAAAGGAGATAGAATCAAGCAATTTACTTTTATTGTTGTATATGATGTACATATTTCTTTATATAATTTACTGGTTTGTGAATGACAGTATACAAAAAAAATCAATTGTACTATTCGAACATTTATAGTTTTAAATCGGAGGTGAAATTTGCGAACTCAGTAACTAATGTAAACCCAGATGTCACGACAAATAATATAAATTATTGAAATTTTATTCGCTTTTAGCAAGGTATTCCCACACTATATATATATATATATATATATATATATATATATATATTTATTTTAACAAAATATTACATATTTATAAAGTAGCAATTTTAATTTGGATTTAAAAAACTGATGAATAGTGTAATTCAATTTTAATTACTTTTATTATCCATTTTTTGATTTCATTCAACTGAAATCTCGCGGTAAAACGCGTGATGTTGAATATATTCATTGAAAAATTCAATGAAAGCCGGTCTTTCATTTGAACTGATGGCATTGTTGTCTTCAGCTATGCCGCTCTCAAATACGATTTCCATTTTTGTAATGGATATTTGTAGTCAAATTTAAATTCCTTTAAATTATAGATCTTGATCCACAAAAACTGTTAGTAATATTGCAGTTATAGCGTAAAAAAAAAAGAAATATAAATTGTAATTTATAATAACTATATAAACCAATCGGTTGCAATGAGGATTTTTCAAACATTTAATAAATGGTTGTCCTATAGGAAAATAAAGAAATAATTGAAAGAAAATTTCCAGAAAGATAGATAAAAATAAATGAGGATATTTTTATCTGTCTTTCTGAAAAGAAAAATCATTAAATTTAATTTTTTTTATTTTTTACTAATCATTAAATTTAATTTTATTCCACGTATTGTGAATTTAGTTTTCTATGTTAACTATATTTTAATGAGTAAGTTGTATACTACCATCATGGATTATTAAATGGTATGTTTGCCGATAAGTTTTTTGGGTATTGAGTCAAAGAAAGCGAGTTAGAAATAATCAAATTGAGCAAACAAAATGGTCATAACAAATTCTAGAAATTAATTTTTGGATTCATAAAAGAGAGGGTTACACTTTTAATATTAATTAATTTAATAAATGTAAACAAAACAATTATCACAAATAACCATTTATAATATTTGAATCCGGATAGGTTAATTAAAGAGAAGTATAGATTATGTGTTAAATAATTTCTATAAAGAATATTTTTTAAAATTGTTGAATTACATGGAATTTCAGACTGTTCGATTGGTGATTGACAACTGCCAAAAAGCCAAAATCGAAGATTCAGACCCACCGAAGATCAATCGATCCAGATGCGAGACTAAAAGCAACATCCCGCCTTTCAATGAATTCCTCAACGTCAACACGCCTCTGCAACTAGGGGGTGTTCATCACCAATATTTGACAGATTACCGGTGGCAACACCAACACACACGGGAAGGTTTCGAAGGATGCATCAAAAATGTTATCCACAACAGTGAAGTAAGTTTTCTCCAGTGCCATTTTCATTTTATAATCTTGTAGACGTGTAACATTTTGTGATGAATTTTGACGGAAATAATGAACTCTGTCGGTACAAATAAAGTAGAACTTTCGTAAATTGTTATATTTCATAAGTACATAATCTTTCACAGGAAAGTTGGAGAATTCAGTTAGTTTTAGTGAATGGTTACCTTTGTAGTCATTGCTGTAATTTAAAGGGTAACCAGGACAGAACTTTTATTTTCTTCACTAATTGAAATTTTCTTATGAAACTTTTCATGCACCGTAGCCCTATGACTGAGCATCCAGCGACTTCCACGGGCAACTCAACGGAAGCAAAATTTGTTTTTCTTGCTTTATCGAGTAGTGCATTCCGCATTTTGACTGTTTCTGGACTTTAACTCAAGGCGCAAGAGTGCAGCCTTACCTCAAGGCATGTTGAAATAACGGTACTCTTTCTCCCCTTTTCCTGGAAAATAATAAATGGAATCGTTAATATGAATGCATTATTCAATATGTTTGTCCAAATGAAAATCTCTTTTTCACTCAAAAATCAAATAGTTTTTTTATGAAGGAAGCTTCGCCTTAAGATAAAGAGTTAATGCAATTAATTAATCTAACTAATTTACTGTAAAAATTTGTGTAACAAGATTTTTCAATATCATTCTATAAATAAAATAATATCTGGAAAAAATTGTTTTTTGATATGAAAACATGGTGAATATACGATGAAACAAATTCAATAAACATATATAAAAAGAATTTAAATTCAATATAACGAATAATATATCCAAATCAATTATGTACAAAGCAATAAATAAAAAATATTTCAGTTAAAAATTTTTGCAATAAAAAATGCCTTTTATAAGAATATATATATTCTAAAATTGTTTAAAATTAGTAAAGCAAAAGATAGAATACAAAACAAGTATATACAAAGCGAAATGAGGAATTTGCAATCTGAATAACTTTAGATGGAATAAGATGAAAATGAAATATAAATAATAAATATATTTGTGTACGTTTATAAATTTTGTGTGTAATTGCTTAAAACTGTAATATTTGTAACTAGGCAACAAACAAACTTTCTTTGAAAAGAAGAAATTAAATAAATTAAAACCATTTGTAAGTAAATTCATTTTTATGAATAAAATATTTTCTATTGTTAAAAAATGTACTTCATTTTAAACACTTATTAACTGTAAAACACCTTTTAAGTTTATCTAAATAATTTTGCAGTTTTTTTTGCTTGGGTTTATATTTTCTTCAATGAATGGCTGTCATTTACTGAAGTAATGTAAATAGATTTATCACATTTATTTGATTTCTCTTCTGTATTAAATATTGCAGTGACAAAAAGCAAATAGCTATGTGCATGACCATAGCCAATTGGTGAATGCACACGGTTACAGTGAATAACGGGAATCATCACATTAATTCATTTTAAAACGGTCGTTGTTTGCCTTATTTAAATGCAAATGAAGGTTCTTCATAGCTGTTTTTTTTTCTGCTTTTATTTTGTGTCTCAGTTCATTGTGAGTGTTTCATGTCTGTTGATTCGAAATTTTCGTCATCCCCTTTGGAAATGTGTTATTTTTGTTCTGTTATGATGACAATCATTTCTCTCCCCTATCATTTCTTGCTTTAAAAAAGAATAATTAAGATTGTTTTGAATGGAAAAGAACAGGTCACATAGAAAGTTTGATTCATATGTAGACTTTTTTTTTCAAAGTTCTAATACTTACTTCATATCAAAAGAATAATTTTATCTCTGACACGTAAAAGGTATAAAGAAAACCATTTCGTGTATCAGAAGTCGAGGAATATTTATTTAAATTATTTATTTGATTTTCTAATCATGCTAAATTGGTGATATCTGGTAATGGCCTGGAGAGAAAAGACGCCATTTTCATGTCCGAAAAGTATCGGGTTCGATATCTCACTGCTCTTTAAATAATTATGCTTTGAGGTTTCAGTCATATTAAATATTTTTCAGCTATAATGTCATATTAATAATTTGGCATTAGGTGGAAAAGAGTGCTAGCTTGGGTATTGACCTCGTTATTTAATTACTACTCGAAATTACTTAGCGGTTTGCAGAAATAACCAGATAAAAACAAATTTCGATATTTTTTTAAAAAAAAAATTAGAGTTGTAAAATAGTTTCGTAATTTAAGTAAAATCATAATTTGTTCGATCTACTACCGTTGAACAATAGTAGATAGATGTTGTACTTTTACCTTTTGCATGCATTTTTGTTGAGGTGAATGATTGAGGGTTTTCCTTGTTTTCTTCTTTGTGTCACTTAAATACGGTTCATTATCTATAAAAAATACTTCTTGAAGGAAATTAACGCTATGGATATTAAAAATGCATTACTTTGGTCGTTAAACTCTTTACTTCTCGGGGTAAAAGCTTCTATATTTAGATGTCTATGGTCTCATCATGAGCTACTGGGAGGAAATTGTTTTTTGAAGCAAAATGTCCTGAGATCATAGCCAACTCTTATAAAAAGAAAGTATGGGATATAGATGGTGCGCTTCAATTTTCTGCATGCCTGGTTGTCAGAGTGAATGCTTGAGATTTTTCCGGACTTTCTTCCTTGCAATATATGAATGTAACCTACAACCCATGAAATGTTTCATGGGTTTTGTTCGAAAGTCGATTTACACAGTGGAATTTAAAGTATCTACTTACAGATTTAGGGTTTTAATCTGCCGACTAGAAATGCAAAATTTTAAAATCATATTTATTAATTTTTCAAGCATTCGCAAATGTTCTGTAAGTGACTACTTTTATCAACCAACTTATAACTTGGTATAACGGACTCAGACACACACACACGCACACACACACACACACACACACACACACACACATATATATATATATATATATATATATATATATATATATATATATATATATATATAACTCATTCCGCTCTTTTGTAACTCTCTGCATTTCATAATATTTTACTCTGATATAAAGCATATTTGGATAAAATAAAATGGAACTTTTAAACTGATAAGTTACGTTAAATTCCAATTTCCCAGTGAAGCTCATTTTATAACAAATGTTTCTCTTTAAGTAATGTATTGTAAAACAAATTTTCACAGCATTTTAAAGCCTGTTAGGAAGTTTAATTTCCTGGGCCTATCGCCCACAAACACATAATCCTACCTGTAAAACCACCACTTAATTTCTTCAAGAAAATGTATTTATCTTGGTTACTTAAAGCTTATTTTAGGATTAAGTGATACTACAGGATTTTAGAGGAAATTTTAAGGTCTTATGGAATTTGCTGATAGCAGATACCACTAGTGAGAGATTTTGTGTGAATCAAATAATTTATTTGATCCTATTGAAATTAAGATTTTTTGGATCAATTATTATTGTTTTTTTATCCAATACAATGAATTAAAAAATACGAAACTGGAGTAAATATTTCTTTGAATTACTCGTGAAAATCAAATGAGATTATGGGATAACACTGTTAAAAACATATTTATAACACTAAAAAAATTTGTTTTCAGCTGGGTTTTTTTTTTAATACTTGTATTTCATTGAGCATTTATTGCATGCATAATTTTGAATAGTAGTTTATTTTATATGTTCAATGTGTATATTTTTATATTAATAATAAAATTAATTTCATGGTTTAAACTTTATTATAGCTACCACAGTTTTGGTAGAAGAATAATTAATTTAATAGTTATCTTTTCAGCTGTTCATATTCTATTTAGCACTAATTTCATTTAATAAAATTTCAAAATATAAAAAAGGCAAAGATAGATTAGTGGGGAAAGATGTCGTTTTTTTTTGTGCTTTGAGGATAGCAAGTTCATTACCAGGCCTTCTGTTGCGAGGACTTAAGCTCATTAAAATCTCTTTAGAGTTCATTGTCTCTCTGCGAAAGGATTCCAGCTCAGATGTCGACCACATAACTTGAATGATTAAAAGTTGCGAAGCACTTTACTGTGCTTAACGGCTTTGGTCATCAGCAATCTAAAATGTATATGACATTCGGTAGGGGAGGAAGTCATCATTTTCTTGATCGTGAGTTAGCGTGTTCGACACCAGACCCAACGAAAGCTCTGTCGTGCTTATGCACGTTAATTATTATGTGGGGTACAGTGTTTTATTGAGGTAGAATGGCGTAAAGGGAAAGCTTTAGTGTTTAGTCAATTGACAGAGAATCGAAATTCCGGGTGATTGTCTAGTGGCTTTTCAGTCAGTAGAAATAAACATATAAAAACATTGAAACAAGCAAAAACAAATCTTAATTAACGCAAAATATTGTAAAATATTTATTATAATCTAATAAAAAGTTATTCTAGCCATTTTTAATGTTATTATTTGTATTAAACGAGAAAACGTAGATACAATTCTGAAGAAAGTCTAGAACAATGCAAGATATACATAATTATGCATGATGTAATTCGTCCCCAATTTTCTGCGTTAGCCTTATAGGAAAAAACATTTAAAAAAAAAAAGCTGATTCAAAACTTCACCCATACGAATACTCCGCCTTGCTTTAGAAACTTTATATTTCCTCTGGTTGGATGAGGAAATTTAGAGAAGAAAGTATGAAAACAAATATCAGTCGCCTTGTGGCCGTGATTCAAAACTGTTTGCGAGTTCTATTCTGAGCTCGAATATGGATGTTTATAACGATTCGGAATCCACTTTAAAATTTTAGAGTGCAAAACAATAATTGTTGGGCCACAAACAAATCAAACCAGGACTCAACATTAAGCTTAGGTTAATTGTGTTAAATGGGCTTGTGCAACACAGGAATATGCAACTAAATGAAAAAAACAGAAGTATTGTCCTTATTCTTTTCTTGGCATCTCTTATAGTATAAATTATTTTTTTCCACATCAAATCTTAACGTATGGTACTAGATATAAATTACAATAAAAATTTTCTTGACTTTAATATTTTGTTACATATGGCATTTGGTGGTCTGGTATTCACCCAAATGAAGTCAGAAAAAATCCTTTCGTTTTTGAACAGAGCACCCTCTCAAGAGTGTGGAAGTACGACTTGGCTCATAGATGGCAGCACTATCTGGATTTTTGAATTTAGAGATAGGAAGGCCCAAATCCTGGTTCCTACTACCCCCAGACGTATTAATTTGAAATGAGAACATTGATATTGCGACCACGACATATTTTACGTGCCCCAGTCTCCATTAGTGAACACAACAGTCTCTAGTCGGCGGGGAATAGAACCCACTACCTTGCGACCGCGATACCGACTCCCTAACTAAGTAGACTACCGCGGCCTAGTTGGTTAGGGATTAAATTTTTTATTTTTATAAATTGTTTCAACTTTGATTTAACTTTCTAATTATTTTAAAATATCTAAAAAATAAAATATACACAACTTTTATACGCAATACATTTTGAAAGTCTTCATCTTATAATCTTAGAAAATTTGTAACAACACAAGAAATATGTCTGAGAAACACCAAGTGGGAAGAATATGAATAACAGGCCTTAAAACAATTCGGTTTTAAGGTGATAATCAAAATTTTATTGAGAATTTAGTCAGCAGATTCATCTTTAAATCTATCTTAAGCTTCTGTAATTTTTGGACTGAACTTTAAAAAAAATAAATAAATGGAAATCATTTATACTCTATTGTCGATTCATATAATGAAAATATTTTACATCGTAATGGGAATTTTAATTAACCAGAAATTCTTTACATTACGCGGTTTTAAAATAATCTTCCTCCTTTCTTATTCAAAACATGGTACATTTCATTGTTTTCATTGTTTGATGTAGAATTTTCTTTAAAAGTTTATCGGTTTTGTGGAGTATTGGTTACTTTGAAATAATTTCGCTATTACACACTCGCTTTTTAGAGACAATGTATTGATTGTTTTGAAACATTCAAATTGCCAATTGGCTTCATTTTTAGCGATTTTATTTCAGATTTCAGCTTTTCTTCAGCGAGATTGCACAAATAACTGTATTACTTTAAAAAATTTTCAACAACTTTAATTTTATTTGCTTAAAAGTTTGTCAAAGGTATACATTTTTCTCTAAATTAACAAATTTCGGTATTAAGTTACAGATACCAAGATTAGAAAATATTTATTAAGGCTTACCCAGATTAGAATAGATATTTTATCTATTACTCAATCAAATGATAAAAATTAAATGTTTTTTTCAATAATTTATCCCTTATTATTTTTAATTGTTATTATTTAGTTATCAATTAACTATTCGCATTTATAAGAAACTCTTAATTAACAAACAAATGTAATTTAAAGTCTCACACAAATAAGATATAAAAGTATACAAAAGTAAAATTTTGCAACTGAGTCTTCCAAAAACACAAAATATACGAATGTTAATGTATTTATAAATAAAATAATTATAAATATACAAATTATATTTAAAATATAAATCAAAATCATAAATATTTGCGGATTTAGAAGTTCCAACCAATAAGTAAAATAATTATTTTAGAATTAAATACATAATTTTCCTTAAAAAATATTGTATTGTCAAAGTACATGGCCAGATTAGTAAAGTTTTTATTACTTCACAAATAATTATATAATTATGATATTTGAAAATAATCCTTATAAAATTACTTTGTAAAATTAAATGTTTGAAAATAATTATTTTCCTTATTGTAATTAATAACTTTATAAATTTATTTATAAATTATTTAAAAGAAAATAGTATTTTTCTTTTTAATGTACTATGTGTATACAGTATTACAATATATACTCAGATTCAGTGAAGTGTAGAAAATAGTTAATAGAATCTAATTTGAAATAAAAAATATAAGTACTAAATGAAATTTCTGTTTCCATGTTATGGGTATTATTTATTTTTTTGGTGACGCATCTTTAAAAATACTTGACATTCGTATTTCTTTAATAATTAGTATTTCTTTAACATAAGTATTTCTAAGAGACTTCTAGAGAGACATAAGTATTTCTTTAATATTTCATAAGCAATAGCCTCAGTCTCCATTGTTCGTAAGTTCCTGGATTCGATTCCCATTATTTATATGCATGTTTGAATTGGCTTAGAGTTCTGTAAATAATTTAATTGTAGGTCTTGACTGTGAGTCGAATTATTTATAATTGAAATGAACTCAAAAATCTTATTTTTTTCAGTATGTTAACAAGATTTCTGTAATTCAGTCCAAGTTGTGAAATATTTTTATTTTATTATTTTTATGTATTATAAAAAATTCATTTCATAATAAAAATTCCTAATATATGAAGACTAGTAAATTAAAGGTTAATGGGTTTTATACTCACTTTTAACATGTCTGTTTGTACAACATCTGCTTATATGGCTTGCTTGTACTTCTTTCATTTTCCACATCAATGGATGTGAAATATACATTGAACTATAAGTAGCAGTAGAATATAAAAAGTGACTATAAAATTGCAAACAATCGAAACATTAATACATCAAACTCTATTAAGAAAAACAAACAATTTCAATTTAAATAGTTTATAAATATTTTCGCGAAACTTATCCGATATCAATTCATACTATCTTAATAATTTTAATAATATTTTATTATACCTGTTAACTATCAATGAGTCTGATTATAAAGCCATACAAATTCAACTATCAAGAATGTATACCATCAGCATAAAATAAAGAATTATTAATATTTTCCCAATGTCCTTAATAAATTTCAGCCAGTTTCATTTAAACTTCTCATTTTAAAATTCGCTATATATATAAATGATAAAATAAACTCAGATTTTCGAAATTTAGTTTATTTCAGTTTTAGAACTAATCTAAAATTTTTAACAATTCAGTTAAATATTTTTGCTACTGTATCCAGAAAAGAAGCAAGATTTGGCGCCACTCTTGGCATCTTCCCCGCCACAATTGAAAATATTTCATTATATTCTCGCATTGCATAAAAGTACGTTTCACTAGAAAAAAACAACAACAAATAAATCCCTTTTCTCTCCCTGGAAAGAGAAGAAAAGTTATTTAATTACGTCTTATCTGCAGATATTATACTATTTCTCTGCGGCAAGTTAATTATCATTATATCCCTGTTAACTAAGTTCTCGCCGTATTGAGACAATCGATTGTGTACACTCATTAAATCGAATGATTAATCTTCATCGAAGGTCCTCCTTTGTTGAGAGAAACGGGGGTCGCACTTCTTTCGCCACGGTCGAGTAATAATTATTCGACATGATCATTAGAATTGGAAAGTGGTAATTAGCACCATATTCTGTATCTTGTTATGTAGCGGCTGCCATCAGCAAATGATTCTTTTGAAATTATTCTCCTCTCACTTTCTCTCGTTGCCACTTCCTTTTTCATTGTTTATCGTAACTTTGAATTCTAAAAATTATTCCTCATCAATTATGCGTTTCCTTCGCCCAGTCGTGATCTGCCGCTTGTTTCTTCTTATTTATCCGACGAATTTCGTAGCAATCCTTTAAGCAATTTAAGTGAATTTTTATTGTTTGGTAATCTTTTACGAATTAAAACTAGATGAAAACTTGAAAATCACTAGTCCATCTTTACTGGAATAATTGCTAGGAATTAAGTGAAGAAACAGTGTTAATAATGGATAATATTATCGAATATTACATTGTTTTTGATTCTTGTAAGAATTTCAATACCTTTTATCTTGCCTTTTCGATAATCATTTTATGAAATATCTCTTTCAGTGTTTCATTAGAAGATGATTATCAGTGGAAATTATTTTTTAATACGCGTATAATACAGGCATTGTTGTAATGCATTTTAAAATTCTGCGTTACATTTGTAAAAAAAAATTCGTAATCTAACAAACTTGCTAAGTGTTTGTGGTGATATTTTACGCCATTATATATATATATATATATATATATATATATATATATATATATATACAATTGTCTATAATAATATATAACTTATATCCTTTAACAAATTTTTTTCGGTTTACTAGAATTTTTATTCCGTTGTCTGGAGATTAAGAGGCCATAATTTTTTTAACACTGTAAATAATTCTTCCTTTATGCTCTGTGTATAGAAGAATATTGTATGCAGAATCATTCAGAACTATTTATATCTTGGCCAAGAACACACAGAAGAAGGTCCACAGAAATATAGGGTCGCTTGTTTAATCCAGATGCGTAAGAAATCACTTTATGTCGAAAGAAAAGCTGGATAAATGAGCGACGAAAAACGCATTTATATTTAGAATTTATTTTGAAAAGAGCATTTAAATTTTAATTTTCATATTCGAAAACATCCTGTGGAATCAGGAATGTACCAGGTAAACAAGAAAGTTCCTGCCGTTTTTAATGGTCCAAAAGTACATGACGTACAGAACGTGTAGCCTATTGTTAGTCCTCGAAGTAATCACTTTCGGCATCCAGCACCTTCTGTCAATGCAGATGTGCAATCTCCTTGCGGTAAAACATGGTGTTTTGGACGTTTTGTCGAAAAACGTCAAAAAGGGAGATTTTGGATGCAAAATGTCCGTGAGTGCTTGGCACAAGTTTGTTTCATTAGTGAAGGATTTTCCTCGTTGATGTTTGTCAAGGCAATGGAAGAAGTGGTAACCTGATAGTTCAAGGTTAGATGAATAAAGAGGATGGATGGCGCAATGCCTCCCAACCAACTCTCTGTTTAGTAACAGGATTTTCGACGAAGATGACAGACCAGGGAATGGAAGAGTTGATAATCCAATAGAACAAAATTGTGTTAGTAAGGAGAAGGACACAAACTCTCTCAAGCGAAACGCTGTATGGCATTTGTGGCCACCCGAGTGACAAAGGGCCTCGCGTTATCGGTCAAGAACAATACATCCTTGCGATTAACCAGTGCTGGCTTCATCTGTTGCAATACCTGTTGTACAAGTTCCAATTGCTGTGAGTATAGGTCTACAGTGACCTCTTGGCACGTCAGTAGCTGCTCGTAGTGTACCATTTGACGACTAGAACCCCAAACACAAAATATAATCTTGCGTGGCTACATAAGTGGTCATGCGCTGCGCGAGGCAGTATCCTAGAGTTATAATGCTTTGGTATCATTCCCATCACTATCCCCAAGCGCTTGACGTATTCGGTGACTTGATGCAGCAGTTGAAGTCGTAAAGCTAAGAAAGCCGAACGAGCACCTTCGACACATCCGTTTCTCTTCGCTACGATTACGATTGTTAAATCTGCGCAGAGGACCTACTTTTATAACGACTACTTTTGGTTGACCTGTGTTTCAATCCCGCCATACATTAATTGTCATACTTATTTTCACTTCATTCTTTGGCAACGCAAAAACGGGAAGAATTTTCTTATTTACCTTGTATTTGTTTGTTCGAATCATTGGTAAGTAAAATTACATCAATATAGAAAACATAATATTTGTAAGGCGTACATTGCAAAGTACTGAAAGTTGGTGCATTGACACCAACTTTCAGCACTTTTTTTAAACTTTTTTTGTAGAAACAATTTTGTATCAACATATCTCCAAGTAACAAATTATTTGATTATTTTAGTCTGGCTTTGTGGCCATTTTATTTTAGTTTTTGGTATCACGTAATGCTTCTAGTTTGTATTTACAGCCATTTGTTCCTATGTGATTCTTACTAGTTATTATGTTCCCTATATACTTGTACATATTTGAACTATATTTCTGGACTATCCTATATAAATTAAAATTTTCAGTTTCTTCTAGTAGGCATTTATTAAATAATAAATAGCAAAGTTTGCTTACATGAGTTTCAAAATAAGAGTTTTATTTTACTTTTTAATGTAATATTTTGGCATTTAAATTTTTCAGTGCTTTATATAGTTGGTTTCTTTTTATTAATATTTTTCAGTTATTTACATTTTCTGTATTTAGAACATACTACTTTCTCTAGTTTTTACTTTTTCAAAACTGAATTTTTCTAGTATTATGATTTTGGTATTACTAAATATGTTGGTAATTACCAATGCTTTGGAGTTTCATTTAGCAATCTGTGGGTTCGACTCTTACCACCAAGACGGGTATTAATCTCAATCAGAATCCGTTTTTACAATATTTCCAGTTAAATCAATCCTCATATTTATAAATGATGACCGTATGAAGTATTGTAAAAAAAATATTTGGAAGTGACGTTTCAATAGTAGAATAGACAGTTTTCTGATTTTCAGTTTCGCACTGACTACAGGTTCAAACCCAAATCAAATGGGGTATTTTTTTTTAATTTTATAGTTTTCATTTTATTTCATGTGTTAGAAGTAAATATCGAAGATTGAATTTTAGACTCTTTATGATCATTTTTTGCTCGTTTAACTTTCCTTATCTTTGTTTTAAATTTTCTTCAATATTTTTTAAAAAATTAAAAGTTTATTATTATTTTATGTTTAGCAGAACGTTATAAAACTCTCACATCAATGGAAAAATATATTTCTATTGAAATAGGATACAGTAAATTTTTTTCTTGAGAGAAAGAATTTATTATATGTTCTCATTTATACTGTACTAGTATTAACTGAGAATATAATAAATTTAATACATTTTCTATCTAACTAATAAGAACAATATTTAAATTTTAAACGGGAAAAATTTCCCCAGTGAATTTGATTTTTCTTAAATATTAATTATAATAATAAAGAGATGAAGTCAATATATATGTTTTGAATTCTAAATTATTAATGTTTAGTATTGCTATATGATCATTTTCTTAAAACCTTATATCAAAAATGTCTTTGTTTTTAATTATTTGAAATTTTACCGGAGTCTACGTTCATTAATAAGTCGTTCTCCATACATTTTCTAACTGATTAGGAATAGTTTATATTTCCAAATGACAATTCTCTCTGCATTGTAAAAGAGACGTCAAGAGTCTTGAATCTGAATAGAAAAAGATTTTAACAAGACAAAATTTTAATTATTTTCAATGAAATGTGTGGGCAAAGATAGTAACTGAGTAGGTGGCGCTTCAGCAGTTCGTGGATTTGATTCCAACGAGCAAAGAAATTAGACATGATAATATGATAATATTTTACATATGATTATTATCAATTATTACATATGATAATATTTTTTTCTTTTTGTGGTTTTCTATTAAACTGGCTTATGAATATTAATTTTGAGTATAGTATCTATTAAAATTAAATTATCAAGAGTGAAAAATAGACAATTCTTGACTTTCGTTATTATATTAAGCATGATTAGATAAGCCTATTTTTCTTCATCAATTTGAAGAAACAGATTGACTTTTAACAAAAATGTATTTAAGTTACAATCTGGTCTGCTAGACCAGGTTGACTATATCTAACATAAAATATTAATAAATTATATATTAATGAACAGATTAATATATAATATTAAACTAGAACTAAAGTCGTTTAGACAGTAGATCCGTTGAAACGGGATTTGAACTCACTATCTTCAAGTAATGAGAAGGACGGCCTAACCAACCAGGCCATCACATCCTCTCTATCACTGCAACAATAAGCATTCAATATTTGTGAGTTTGAGACCCCTATCGGGGGTGAATATCTATAATGGTTCAAAATTTGTTTAAGCTATTATGAGCTTCGGTCGTAAAGTGTCTTTAGAAGTGAGTAGAATAGAAGCGATTGTATAGAAGTGTACTTATGGCGACATTCAGAATAATAAACAAAATTTCTTTAAATGGAAAATTCAATTAAAAATAAAATCACAATTAGTTTTCTTAAAAATGTATTGATCTTTAGTCCAAAGGATTGCAGAGAAACATTTATGATATACGTTAAACTGTTATATTGTAGATTTTGTTACTAATCTCCATGTCTAGGAATATGCTAGACGAGATTCACGAGTCAATTCACTTTCAGAAAATTGAAAATAAGCTTAGGAGACTTGTATAGGTCTTTAAGAGACAACCCCAGGCACTCAAGTATATGTGCCGGTGATGCCAGTACATATCCTTGAGCACCTGGGGTTATCTCTGAACCGCAATCAAAAGCAAGGGTCTTCCAGGACAGTCAGCTTACAAGGACCAAATTTGTCTGTCAGCATGCCTTGTTATATTGTATATATTATAGCAAAACTTGGAAGGAAATTTCTTCCTTGTTGAAAGCAATCTCTTAAAAAATATAAATCTATTTTTTTTTTCTAAGGAGAGATTGTCTTAGAAAAAGATTATCAAATTATAATTAATTACTCACAACCAGTGTAAAAGAACGCATTGATGGCCGTGGTGGCCTGGTTGGTTAGGGCATCATTCTCGTTACCAAACGGTGATGAGTTCGAATCCCGGCTTCGCCGAAGATCGGCCGTGTTCACTAAAGGCGACTGGGGCGCGTTAAATTCGTCGGGTCGCAATGTCCTCCATGTTCTCATTACAAATTAATACCTCTGGAGGTTGTTGGAGCCAGGCTTTGGGTCTTCACTGGTGTCAATTTCTAAATTGGAAAATTCAGGTGGTGCTGCCAACTAAGAGCCAAAAGTCGTACTTCCACCTTCGTATGAGGGTGCTCTATTAAAAAACGGAAGACGCTCTCTCTCTGACTTCATTCGCCTAGTCTCTCTGACGGGAGAGCTTGGTGTTGCCAAGTGTCATTAACAACAACAACAACAACAGAACGCATTGATTGTGAAACGTTGCAACATACTATTTATTGCAAGGGTTATTCATAAATAATGGTCGAGATATGTGGAAACTCAAACATCACCAGAGGCAAAAAGCGAGAGATTGCTAAGCATTTTACCCAACAAATATCTGAACAGTGCTTAATAATTTTTCCCGAATTTAATGTGAGTCACGTGAATCCGATCTATTATCAATGAAAAACCCGGTTAGGAATCAATATTCAGGGAATATATTTAAATCCCTTACGACACCTTTCAGCTGTTAGGTTATAATGATGTAAATACTCATAGTTTCGAATTTTTTTTAAACGAATGTATTTAAAAAATCATCAACGAGAACATTTTTTTAAAAATAAAATATTAATTTATAATTAATTTATTATTTCAATTTAAAAAAAATTTAATTATTTCAATTTAAATTTATCAAAGTTTTTAACTACTAAGAATAAAGTGTTAGCCAAAATTTTGGAATTTTGACAAATCTTAATAATTAAATCTTGTTTGGTGCAATTTAATCAATTCAGACATATTGATATTTTATATCTGTTCCTATAAAATTATTAAATTTCGTAATCACTTTTTCTGTAATACAGCCTTCTTATTATTGTTGGTTGGATTATTGTTATAAGTTAAGCAATTTCTTATAGAATTCTATAGACCCAATAGACCTCTATGACTAATGATTCATTCAGATCCATTTATTTGGATTGTCTTCTTCATTTATAGAGTCTGTATTTTAAAGAGAAATATACATTGATTAGATTCATTGCCGTTGTGAATCACTTTATAATATTCACATAGTCAACTATGTAGTATCCACATGAAGGCCCAGATCTTAACTTGATATCTTCTACATAATCTAATATATACAACAGTAATGGTGACATTAACATTTAATTAACTCTGCCTTGTATTCTTTTGTATAAATGGCTGTGTTCCTTGCAGATGTATGACTTGGGTAATCCTGGAAGCAGCTCGGCCAGCTATCCTGGCTGCAAACCCGCTGAAGATGCCTGCCAAAGCAACAGCATCACTCGCCATTGTGAGCACGGCACCTGCGTCGGCACCTATAACTCCGCCAAGTGTATCTGCTATCCCGGATATTTTGGCAGCCGTTGCGATAAAGGTAAGTAAGCTAAAAACAGAAATCCAGTATTGTGTTAAAAAAGTAGCCAACTGTGGACTATTTTTGCTTTTGTTTATTTTTTCATCATATTTGTGTCATTTATAGTTGCTTCAATGAAAGAATTCATTGTATAACATGATTTTAAATTGGAAATATACCTTATTAGATTTTGCACTAAATGCAAAAAAGTGCCTTTTGGAAAGCATCCTTAAACAATAACTAGAAAAATAGCAAAAAATAAATAAATAAATAAATAAATAAAAAATTAAAAACACTTTCCTTGGAATACAATATCGCCAACATCTGATGATATAATATTTTCCGGTAACCCTATTCAAAATACTTTTTTTTATAAACACAATTAAGAACGCACGCTTGGAATTTTGTTATATTTTGAGTATTAGAGTTGATTTTTATTATTATCATTTCTTATTTGCTGTTGCCTTTTTTTTTTTTTATTTATTTTTTTTTTGCCATAAATTTTTACTATTTAATATTTGCCCATTAAAAACAACGCAGTAGATTTGTTCCAAATAAAAAGAATTTTTATTAATAAAAATTAAAATTTTATCATTTTTTGTTTCGGGATTTGAAGAACAATAATTTGTCAACTATCTCTCTTTCCCCCTCGAAACGGAAAAATCTCATTTTTATATTCTGAAGCTTGAAAATATTAAATTGATTTCAAACTTTCTTTTCGCTGTAAATGTAATATTTTCTTTATCTAGATATAAAGATATTGAAAAATTTTAATTTTAATTGAAAAAAAGTTAGATGAAGTTAATCAATTAACTATGCTTTTTTTTAAATAAAAACTATACACCTTACATAAAGATGGATATTGTATTTTGTTAACCATAAAGTGATTGTTTCTTTCGTTACTGTTGAGATCATGAGTCCGTCACTTTATTTTACTTATTATTGGTCTGTGAACAACTAATCGTTTTCACGAATAATGTTGAACATACAATTTTGTCCACCCATCAAAAACACGTAAACTTGTCAGTGGGATGAACTCTTCAATGAGCAGTTGGAAAGAAAATTTTGGCCGATATCTTAGTGGGTTTGGTTATTTTATGTATTATTGGAGATTTGTGTCTCTCTTGATACCCCTATTTAAAAAATAAATACTTATTAATCATTAAGTAAAGATAAATTTATTTCATGTAAAGCACATTGAATATTAATATTTGATTGTATATGCAAGCAATAAATAAATCATAACATCCACTTTATGGTTAGTTTAAATCGGCAAGGACAATTTAAATGTTGTTTTTTTTTAGTGGCAAAAACTATACATTCAAACTAAATGTAATATTTTCCATTAAATATGCCTAAACTTCTCCATGGTTTATTAAATAATAATATTAATTTATTACTAAATTAATATTAATTTAACTGCGTAAAATAATATTAAATTAATATTAATTTAAGCAGTTTAACAATGCAAAATATGAAATACTGCGCGTGATTTATTTTAAACATTTAAATAGTAAGACAAATCATGCATAGAAAAGTATTAACATTTGCATGAGTTAAATGCTTAAATGAAAACAAAAAGGCCTGACAAATTTCGATATTTAGTAACATCTAAAATAAATAAAACTAATTTAACTATTTTAGAACAAAATGATCTTATTATCCTTGTTAGTGGAGTCCCATGAATCGATTATTTGTTGCACAGTGAATATAAAAATGGTTGTCGACTTCAAGCCAGGTATTAGCAACATTCCAGATTTCGTAATGGTAATCCTTTCTTTTGGATTACTAATGTTAGACAATTTCATCTTATAAGATATATTTTTTACAAATTCCTAGAAACATTCTTGTGGTAATATATCCGGTGATCTGGTATCTAAGAAATAAGACTCAATCCATCATTTTGTAGAATAGTCAATGCGGATGATAAAAAAAGATATTCCAGCTAAAAAATTATTTATCAACAATTGATAACACATGAGAACAATAATTTACTGAAGAAGTTATTCAAAAATGAAATGGAAATCTATGAAAACTTCCAGACTACAAAAACTTTGATTTATCCAATAAACAATAGATTAGTTTGTACCTTTTGAATTATTAAACATCAAAATTTTCCAGATGTTTGTTCCATAAAGACATAAATAATATATTTAATATTCCATTTGTTCTGTTTTAAGAGCATTTTATATCAATATTTCAAAACAAAATTGTGTTGCATATTATTTCTTATTTATATTGATATTTTAGCTAAATATAACCTTGGATATAGTTACGTATTTTTAAAATATATTTTAAATATGTTTTATTAATGTTAAAATAAATTATGAGCTATTTTTACGTTCTAATATCATTCTTCCAACATCTGGTTAATTTTGTGTTAATTTTCAGAAACTATATCCAAAATGTTCCAACAGAACAGTTACATCAAATACGCCTTGTCCTTCGAGCCTGACCCTTACAAGACTGACATCCAACTTCAGTTCCGGACACGACAGAAACATGGCGAGCTTTTCAGGGCAACCAGCAAACATGGGCGAGAATACTGCATTTTAGAAGTAAGTTCTTCCGAACGAATCATTCCAAGATCTCACCATTGAGAGCGATATTGCGTTAACTGTAACATAATGTTTCCCATAGTCAGAGATTTCCTTTTAACTCTACCAACTACCGGATTTAGTGTATGACATAATAATAAACAGGAAGCAGCTAATTATATTCTGATATCGATTTTATGGAACAGTCCTGAAATGGTATTTTATTCATGTTATATAGTAGTAGTAAGCATTTTTGTTTCTATATTGTTAATTTTTGTTGCTTTTTTGGCGATTAAGTTGTCTAAACACCCACCGATTATAACCATAAGCCTCATGTAACCACTGGGGGCGATAATGCTATTAAGCCTTACAAGACTAGACTCTTTACCCTTACAAGACTAGACTCTTTGACTATTAAAAATATTTTAACATCATCAAATGACAATATGCAAATATTACAATCTTCAGTATTTGACATTATTCCTAAATAATGAATGCCAAACTTATTGGAAATGGTTAGCACTGTAATCTTAGCTTCAAAAGGTGTTAATTTTGATAGATTTCTACCATGTAAATGGATGTTTGTAGTGATTCGGAATTCATTCTAAATTGAAAGCTCCGAATTGAATTGTTATACTTCTTGATAGGAGGTATCTTCTAACCGCTAAGACCATTATAACATATGCATCAGTATCAAGCTGCAGATGTGAACCTCCAAGGATTTTCCTGTTAACAGTATATCTAGTACCCAGCATTTTAGGGGCAATCTTCAATGTGTAGCTTGTGGGTCATCCTGTAATAGCAGTAGGGTTGTTTGTCTTCTTGGGGTGGGTGCTAAAAGTTTTCTATGTTTACCTTTGGCTGCACGTGAATACGGCTCACTTTTCTACAAATTCCTTCCAGAGGGCACGTAACAACAGCCGACACATATAATGCTGACGCTCTCTGTGAGGACCTCACCAGGTGTTCCGGTTTTGACTTATGATTTGATTTAGCATCAATAATAACGGGGAATTACATCCTAGTAGACTTGGTGGAGCGGTTCGACTGGCTATTTCTGATTGCGAACCGACTGTTTTTTGGAGTAGCATGCCCTTTAATCAATCAGAGCATTAACTTGTCTAGAGTGATGCGCAACTACTGGAACGACTGTATTTTCCTGGCCTAACAAGGTGAATTCTTGTGATCACCCAGTAATGGGTTTTTCTTTATGCAGCACACACTTACAGCCTTATACTCGCTTCACGAGTAGGCTCTTGACCTGCGGCTTCGAAATGGCTTGTTCTGATTAAATTCGCCCTTATATGTAGTGATTTAGAATGATAAACAAAATGAAAAACATTCTATCTCCAGGAAAACTTGAAATCATTTATAATTTTGTGGTAATGATCAAATTGATTATCCTTCTCGTAAGCAATAAGCAGTGACCAAATAATCAGGTATATGTATCACAATGTTGCTTGTAACTTAGATGTATAATACTATCTAAAAATGTTATTTGAAATTACATGTCAGTCATAAATTACTTATTGTAATAGTAAATCTTCCAGAGTAATGTTCAAAGTATGCAGTTTTTAAACTATTCCAATGAATTTGTTGAAACTAATTGTCGTTTGCATTTTCAGATCCGCGACAAGAAACTGCGTCTGCGCTTCAACCTCAACCACTTGCGATCGTCTGACGAGCACGAGTTGTGGTTGCCAAACGTTCAAGTGAGCGACGGCCAATGGCACACTGTGCGTGTGCTGAGACACGGTAGCACAGCGAGTATGTCGCTCGATGGCGGTGGCGGTCGCAGGTACAACGAGCTACTCGAGTATGAAGGCCAACACCAGCTAATGATGATCGAGAAGCAGAACGTCATTGCAGGGGGTGATGTACAGTACGTCGGACCCGGAGTGACTGTCGTCGACAACGATTTCCAAGAAGGTAATTTCGAAGTTTTCTTATAAGACTATAAATTGTTGGACACTTTGTCATTGTTGCCTTTTCATAATAAATAATAACTGCAAAAACTTGTAGAAGGATAAGGTCATAATTATAGTCATCTTGCTCAGTGCATTTGCGCAAAAAAACTGAGCAAGCGCATAATTGGAAATTCAAGAAATGAGACAAAAATGAAATCGTCGCTACATTCTGGTAATTATTAGCAACTCCCTTTTTAAGCCATTTCATCTGTAAATTGGAGGTGATACTGGAATGGCTACATCAAGAAATAACATTCGCGACATTTTAGTGAAGGTTTATTCATAATACGATTCAATTTTTACAAATTAATGAAAAAAAATTGTAGCTTTTGATAGTCTTCTGTAAAGTCATTATGACTTTCCTAGTCTAATAAATCTTTTCTTGGAAACTTTGATATAAGCTGACAATTTATAATTAGGTCTCTACACTTCGGCTATTCGATAACTATCTTTGTTTGTAATTATTCGTAATTCCCTTTAAATTTTGTGGATATTATTTTAACCAAGTCTATAAAACATTGCCGCAGAGCGTACAATAAGTAAAAAGTGTCCGTGGTTTAGTGGTAGGACATTCAGACCAAAAGGTCTGAGACTCTGCCTGATATACTGTTCAGAAATGGAAGATAAGAGTGGCGTTTCTACATGAAAGTCTGTCGAGGTACTAGAGGGTTTTCCTGTCTTGGTCCTTTACGACACGTGAATACCGCCCACAATTTATGAAAAATTTGCTATAATGTCATTTTAATAGTGGCTGTCTATTGTCTGTTATCAGAGCAAACTGAGAAAACCTGTAATCAGTTCACCTGTTATTATTTTAATGGAAATTTCAAATTTCCGGAACAATGTTCACTTCAAGAATAAATCTATCTTTATCATCTTTTAAAATTATTATGATGCTTAACCGCTGAGTCTAGAGAAAAGTACATATTTCGCAGGCTCCTCTATTCTTCCTCCTTTACCATAGTGTATTAACTTTTAAAAATTTAATAAAAAATACATTTTTTATCATGTTTTTGAAAATATTAATGTTCACTGCATCGAACATGTTTTCGAATTTCTCAATATGCTACTAATCGGAAGTATATTGAAATGCTAATGAGTGGAATCTCGACTTCAAAAATTAATAACTTCGTAGAGTAAAGTGATGGAAATTTTTTCTAGCGTTCCGAACTTCATTGGATTTGTGTTTAATTGGTAAAACCTTACTTTTTAATGAAAAATAATATTTTGAATTAAAAACTAAATTAATTTTAAATATTTTTCAAAAACTCTGTAATTTCTTTCAGGTTAAGATTTTTCTCAAAAGTTTGATACATGTTTTCTATTGGGAACTACTGCCTGCATATCTGATGGGCTTGGGCCACTTATTTTAAAATTCATGAATATAGAAAACTGATTTCTAAAATCTACATTTCTAAAGCAACTCTTTTCAAATTTACTCCTTATGTAATGTTTCCATTCTAAATATCAGCTTCAAAAACGATTCTAGAGTATTAAGAGACTGCATTTTTTCACCAAGAATATAAGATATTCAGTTAAAGAAATTGAAAGAATTAATTTTTACTCAATTTAGTTCTAATTGGAAAATAATTTACTTAATAAAAATTAGATTATTTGTAAAACTTGTGTGACGCAACTAATGAAAATTTTCATGTATTTTTTGTTGTACCCATTATTTATTTTACGATTTAAAAATTTCATTAAATGACAAAATTACAATTATCTCTAAAAAGATAAAACATCCAATTAGAGTTATTAGCAACACTAATGCATAAAGATAAGGTTACATAAAATATGTATTCAGTTTTTATGTCTATTAATAATTAATTGTAATTGTTCTTAACTAAAATATCAATTCAAAATATTATTTCAAGTTATGCTTAAAATATTAACTTTTAGCTTCATAACTATAATTCTAATAGCAAGTTTTGTAGTTCAAAATGTTATTATCTACACTAACAATTCAAAATATCAACGTCTAGTTTACTAATTTAAAATTTTAATCTTTTTCTTAGCAACTATAAAAATCAATCTCTTGTTCATGAATTTGAAAACAAATGTAAATCATATATTTATTCAAAAACTTTATATCTATATTACTATCATAACACATTGAAATCTAGCTTATTAGTTCAATATTAATGTACATATTACCTTGGAAAATAAGGTATTAATATCTAGATAACTTAAACTATTAATATCCAACTTATCATGAAATACTAATTCTAGCATTTATCAATTCAAAATATCAATGCTCCAAGTTTTAATGTCTAGCTTATCAGCTTAAAATATAATCATGTATCTTGCAAACTTATTATATTAATGTCTAATTTATACTACTCAAATATTTACATTAAACTTTATGGCACCACAGCCCATTAGGGAGCCAAGGCTTAAAATGTCCATATCTGTTCTGTTGACAGAGAACTTTGGGCACGAAGCATATGTCCCAGTTAGATGGTCAGCCTAACGCAAGACCCCTAGTATTTAGTTCCCAAGTATGCCTGGTAATCAATGTTATTTACCCATTGAAGAATTGGATGTAAGACTGGATCGACCTTTTCCCGCCCGAGGATAGAACCTCGGATCTGGGCTTTGGGAGCCGTCCCCGGGCTTCAAGTATCTAGATTATCAAATCAAATCATTAATTTCTAGCTTACCAACTTAAAATATTAATATCCAGCTTATCATGTAATATTGTGCTAGTGTATTTATCAATTCAAAATATCAGTACTCAAAATTTTTTATATGTCTTGCTTATCAGCTCAGAATACAAACATATAGCTAACAGACTTCTGATATGAATGTGTCTGATTTATTAATTCAAATATCTAGATTATCAAGTCAAAACATTAATTTCTAGCTTACATACTTAAAATATCCAGCTTATCATGAAATATTAATTCAAGTATATTTATCAATAGAAAATAACAATGCTTAAAATCTTTAATGTCTTGCTTATCAGCTCACAGAAAACAGCTGACAAATTTATATAAATATGCCTGATTTAGTAATTCAGATATCTAGATTATCAAGTCAAAACATATTTGTTTCCAGTTTATCAACAAAAATATTAATATCCAGCTTATTAGGAAGCATTATTTCCAGTGTATTTATCAGTTTAAAATATCAAAGCTCAATTTTTTTAATATCTTGCTTATCAGCTCAGACAGAATACAAACATATAGCTGCCAAACATATGTTATGTCTAATTTATATTTATTCAAATATCTATATTATCAAATCAAAATATTAATGTCTAGCTTAGCAACTCAGAATAAGATAACTATTAACATTTTTGAATGAAATTTTAGTCATCCAACTTATAGAAAGTGTATCCAATATGTATGTTTGCACTGTGCTGGAACAGTGCCAACTATACTTTTTGTGTATTTATTGTACATTAAACATATTTATTGTGTATTTAATGTGTTCTAATTTATGTTAATGTTAAAAATTTTGTTTCTCAGGTTGCATGAACGACATCCGATTGGACCAGCGCTACCTGCCCATGGAGAACGGATCAGAGAACGCAGCTGTTCTGGAGTGGAGGAACCTCATCAACAAGTGCCCCTCCAACAACCCGTGCCAGGGGATCATCTGCCCCAAGCCCTTCATCTGCCTCGACCTCTGGATGCTGCACGAGTGCCGGTAAGTGAGCAGTTGGTTGCCTGTCATATCTCGATTGCGTCAGTCAAAGAAAAATTAGGTGTCCTTAACAAGAATGTTTTAATTGCCTTCGAAATTCAACAAAAAAACTCAAATTCAAACACCTCTTTCCAGAAAAACAGGAAACTCTTTAAAGATGAGTCTCTTGAATCGACAAGATCTTACAAGAGGTTCAGATTTACAATCTTTGAACTTTTTTTATTTAAAGTAATGGAATCTTATATTTAAATAAATTATAAATGAAACCAATCATAGTTTAAAGTAGAGCATCAATTTTTTTGGTGTGGCTCAATCCGAGATAGTATTAAACAACGGATAATGAATGTTTTGTTTTAGATATGGTGCTTGATAGTTTTTCATGTCTCTTCTATTTGAGACACGTGACTACAGCCCTTCATATGAATTTTTATGGACCAATAAAATGTTAGAAATGATGAATGTTTCTAGGCAGATTTTATTTGTGAGTCTTCTTTTATGAAATACCATAGTTTCTTAGCGAAATTACATTTTAATTTATGCAATTAATTAGCTTAAATAATTTAATCCAAAATTATCAAAACGAAGAAATTTTTCATTTTATACAATCAATATTTAAGCTCTATGTTCTTTTTAATTTCATGTATAAATTTGATAATATTTAATTGAAAATGATTATCATCCACACCTACAGAAAAGTTTTCAAACTAACTATTCATATGTTGGAATAGGATTCCTTCAGTAGTAATGGAAATCAATTCAAGTATGAAATCAATGTGTTTAGCTAATTTTTCCTAAATTTAATAAATTAAATCCTTGAATCGTACGGATATAATTAATATAATGTGAAAATATATTTATTCTAAATTTCATTCGCACTTTTATTATATTTAAGCGGCATATGTAAATGTGCATTCTTGTTTTTTCATTTTGGAATTTTATAATAAAATGAGATTTTTATCTGTAATATCGTTTACATCCTCAGATCAATGTAAATTACTACATCCATACTGGTCAACTAATTTTCTTTTGACTACAGTGATATATTATATAACTTTTCTTTAATGATGATTTACAATACGACTCGCTTATAACGAGGCCTGATATAACGATAATTTAGGTATATAGGGAATGAGAATTATGTTGTTGGGAATAATTCTCTTTTAACGAGTAAACGTCAATTATAGAGAGTGATATTTTGTAATTAACGCAAATAAAATTTCTTCAATATCTGTGGTTCATCTAATCTTTTCTTGAAAAAATCCTGATTGAATCTCAATGATCGATTAGCTTCCTGTGAAATAAGCTAAGTGAAACATCACTTGTCGCGTTGAGAATTGGGTGGGTGACCACATTCTCCCTCACTGGATCTCCATGAGTCGGATACTTGTATACGTTCATCTGTGACATCCAAAGTCCTTCCACGATTGTTGAGTGGATATAGAGAGGATGGTGCCAGTCAGGCGTGACCTCATCACCGGACAGTGGTTCAAAGTTATGAGGCACCTTGAGACAACAGAGTATGCCAACCCAATAACCTTAAAGCTATCGGGTACATTTATGTACAAATGTACATTATGTAACATTCCAAATTCAGGAGGAAGTTAGTGATAAATCCTTAATCCTTCAAGCATTTGATTTCGTTAATGGCAATGATGTCATTTCTAAGAAGACATCATTGGCGTCATTTCCATGATACCAGCTTTTAATGATGTTGATGATGAGTTTCAAATTGAAGTTTATGAAACTTGCATTGAAAACGAAGATGATATTGAGAATAAGAAATTTTTTTTAAATTATCTTCAAAAGACTCTGATGATTTTAAGTATGCAGAACTTCAATCAAGAGATACAAGTAACAGAAGTTTTTCATTAGAGGAATATCCTTCAATGAAGAATAACGCGGTAAATTAAGATTGAAAGCTAGTTAACTAACTTATTTAGTACTGATCAAAAAATAAATAAAGTATATAAATTAGTAAATATGTATGAATATTTTTGACTAATCCTTCTTTCAGACCTTATATTATGATGAGTGTATATCGCGGTTCCTTCTGTCTCGTTGTAAGCGAGTTCAGCGGTAATGTGTTTAGATAATTATAGTGCATGTGGGTGCAAGTCGCTTGTCGACGCTTGCTTTTTCTAACACCCTGTCCATTCTAACACCCCTTCTAACATCCTGTCCCTCCCACCCTTGGCTCAGGTGCCCAGAAGGCTTCACCATCACCGAGGACGGGAAGAATTGCACGGACGCCAATGAATGCCTGAGCGACCCCTGCCTGAACGGGGGCAGCTGCGTCAACCTGCCCAATGGCGAGGGCTACTACTGCATCTGTCCGGACGGCTTCGGTGGCCTGTACTGCGGGGCGCGGCACGAGGAGAAGGTTATGCGCCTCAGCATGGCAGCCCTGGCCGCCATACTAATCTGCCTGCTCAATATACTCAGTAAGTGCTTACTCGAAACCTCGTGGCTCGAATTACTATTGACAGACGGGATGTACAAAACTCACTCCCACGCATGTTCTGCCTAGAATGTCCAGTTTTATTCACAAATAGGCACTTTATAACAAATTATATATACAAACGTTAATCAACAAATCGTAGTATTTGTGAACCTTAGAATCAAGTGGCACTAAAATCTGTATGATAAGCATAAAAGTAAAACCAAAGTAAGTGATTTAACAGTGGGGGAAACAAAACTATTGCTATGAAGTTCCTATAAGATGTTGTTTCAGTATAATAAAAAATGGTCCTAAAGGAAACGACCTTTGAAGCCACATTCGTAAAATTTAGAAATCATGTATGCTAATTCTGTAGTATGATGGCTTCCTATAATAGTAGATTATAACACATTTTTGAGTAATAGTATTTGGATCCGTTTGTTTATTTTAATTATACAAAACATATATCTAACCCCTTCAATGAAATATTATTATTGGCTTGTAAATTTTTCTAAATACTGCTTCAATGAAATGATTCAACGTAATTAAATTGACACTCGAAGATTTTAACATTACAGCTCTTTATACTATGAGGATCATCTTCTTGTTACAGTAATGAAATAATATTTTCCAAATTGTAATGTCAATGTAATAGAGCCGATTATTGATTTTAAAAATTTCCGTATATTCTTCCTTTTAGCGATTATATTTTCAAAAGCGATATCATTATGCAAATAAATCCCACTAAAGAATCTGTTCCTACTGTAACTTTTTGCTTCTTAAGGACATTAAAGTTAGAGAGGTAAAACAATTCCTTTGTTGTAAATCTTTATTAATCAAATACTCCACTGCATGCTTCTTCTGAGATACTAGAAAAAATTAGAAATCGCCTTTCGTGATATGAAATCACTGGAAGGTCCAGTCTGTCATACCCATCTACTTCGAGCCACGTGAAGAAGTCTTTTTTGTTGTTGATAATCCTTTTTTTCCACCTCACGAACCGCGAACAGCTGCCCAACTGGCCTCGTGGCGAATCCCTCTGACAGGAAGCAATGTATGGACCACAACGAGTGCGAGGACAAGCCGTGCATCGACGGCAGCAAGTGCCACAATTTGGTCGGTGGGAGGGGATATTTCTGCGTCTGCCCCACCAATGAGCTCTGCTTCAACTGCAGTTGCGCCGACAACGTCTCCCAGAAGAAGGAGGACGCATCTGGAGCAGCCTCTACCCTCACTCTCAGCTACGAGGCCTTGGCCATCATGGTGGCGTGCATCGTCACTTTGTTAAGTAAGGACTTGGTCATGAGAGCTCGTTGATAATCCTGATTATGTACCTTCCTTTTGTTTTTGACTCATGTAATATCTCGGTATGGAACTGGATCCTCAACGAGCTCTTTTGGTTGCGATTAAGCTGTAAGTGGATTCCCTATTGTTGATTCTATGAGATTAGATCGATTTTATGTTCTTTTATTTATGTATATTTTTGTTACTTATATTCATTTATATAATTAAAGATTACTTATTGTTGATTGTTTCATACGTACTTTTCATAAGCGTTCTTTCATTGTTTCATAGGTTTGTTTTTCCATTTTCATGAAACTGAAAACATCGTTAAATTACAACCAATCAGACCCTCTTTTTTTTGGAATTACGTTAAGTTACTGTAGAGAATGCTTGATTGGTTACATGTATGGAAATTGGTACCCTTAATGTTTCATAGGCTTGATGTTAAATAACTTTAAGTGTTCAAAATAAACTTTATGTATTCAAATCTGAGAAAGATAGGACAAATTTTATTTTACATGATTTTTATTTATACATTAATTAAAATTT
>JAPDSC010099052.1:149420-159420 GCA_026290005.1 Latrodectus geometricus | reverse complement strand
AGGGAATCTATCTTATTATTATCTAAATTAAATTAAGATTATCTATCTTAATCTTATCTTATACTATTTTAACTGCCTTATTTGAACATGGAAGTGAAAATATCTTTTAAGTAATTTTAAAAATTATCAGAATGAAAATACTTAAATTCTATAGCTTTATTCTAAAAGTTTATAGAGACACAATGTAAAGTATCATTTATTTAATTAAATGATTAATTTAAAAATTATTATAACAATGTATTTATAAAATTCAAGTATTCAGTACTAAAAGTTTTGAATAATAAAATATTAGTTTAAGAATCGTTGTCTTAAATCTATAAAAATTAGTAAACGCATTCAAGTGAAATAAAATTCTCTTATTCACTTTTATTATAAAAGAGGGTTTTTATTTCAAATTTTAGTTCTAAAATTTACTAAGAGAAGCAGGTGATAAGAAAGATGTTTAATTATATACTTAATTCGGAAAGTTAAAGCAGATGATAGTAAAAATCATTTATTTTATTCTAAAAATTTCATAAAAATAAAAATAGATCATTAAAAGCATAAAAAAATTCTTCATTAGTTCTAAAAAGGAAAGAGAATTCATAACAAATTAAATTAGTGGTGAAGTTTCTTAAAATTAGACATATGACGTAAATATCTTCATTTAATTAAAAATTAAATGTCGAAAAGAAAAAGAAAATTAAAATTAGAAAAATGATAACTACAATATTTTATAAAATTTTAATAACTATTAAAAGTGTAAATTTTATCAATGTTGAACCTAACTTTTTCTGAAATCAAACGACTTGTAATTTTCATTATGTTTTGAAAAAATTCAAATGCGATTTGGAATTTTTACTTAATATTGAACTATATAGTGTTATTAATGTTTTCCTAGTGAAAAGGTAAAAATAATATTTAAGACTCTTAAACTTCTTTATAACTTGAAAAAACTTTTTTCTGATTATATATTAGACATTTATATAAGCATAACTAACATTATCAAAGAATTTTAAATTTAGTGTTTAACTTCTTTGTATAACTTTTGATTCAAAGATTTGAAAATGTTGTAAGTTTGGTTATAAAATTCACATTTGCTTTCATAATTCGAAAAGATCTACAATCTCTTCATTTACAAGAGATATTTTTACAATCCGAAGTGATTGTAACGTTTCATTAGCACATTCCATATATAATAATAAACTTCTTATTGCTCAAGTTAAAAATTTTATTCTTTTTAAAAACATTTCATTATACATAAAATGTTATACACTGACAGTATTTTACTATATAAGTGTATAAATAATAAAAAAGAAAATCGAAAGATTGTGTTAAATAAGAAAGGCGATAAATTTAAAAATTTCAAAACTTGAATTTTGTAGAATACTTTTTTAATTTCAAAATTTAAAAAAGTATTCTACAAAATTCAAAGAATTCGTATGAAATATTCATTCTAAATTCATAAATATTGTAACATTTATATGGTTTTAAACACATGAGATGAGGATATACATATTTTAAACATTATAACAGACTTGACATATATTAATAATTTAAATTCAACATTTTCTTTTTCAAATTTGTTATATATCGTTATTAAAATTTCAACATTTATGCTTTTGTGTCTATAATTTTTATTTTTCCTCTCAAATTTTAAAAACGTAATTATGAAAATGTCATTCTGTTGTAGCAGTTTATTTTATAAAAGAAAGAGAAATTCCCTCTTACAATTAGAAACTTAATACTTTGTAGTTTTTTACTGATTGCTATGTTACAATACATTAATTATTTATGTTATTTTATACATTTCGTGAGGACTTTTCTCACAATTGTTTTAAATTTCTTATTACATTACTCAAATTAAAAGTTTTTGGCCAAATTCTTTTTTATAAGCAGCTTAAATTTTATTCCTTATTTCTTTAAATAATTTTTATGGGAAAGAGATTTTCATTTTAATTAGATATGTTTCTTTTCAAATTTAACGTAATTGCTTTTTTTCTGAAATTTTGAGTTTTTTTCGTTTTTTTAACTTTTTTTCAAGTTGTCAGTTTGATTGTTAAATTATTAACAATATTACTTTTCGCCTTTTAAAAATTTTAATTACCTTTTCAGTTATTTCATTTTTATTATTTAAAGATAAAGAAGAAGAAAATGCTCGAGGTGTATCAACAAAAAAAAAACAGTTTACGGCTTTCTAAAAAATGAAATTTCATCAAATCAAATAAAAAAAATATATACCTTTAATAGCATAAAGATACAAACCATAAAAACATCACGTTTTTTTTTAATGTAAGAAGCAAAGTAACACTAAATTTGTAAATCTTTATTTAAAAATACTCTGTATAACAACATAATTAAATAAATAAATAATTTAAAAAGAATAATCTAAATAATATTTCAGAAAAAACATTTATGATCTTTCATAAATTCTTTCTATACGTATTTAATATTTTTTTTAAATGTCAGACATTTTTAACTTATTAATTACAATGCATAAAGTTTAATATAATAAACTATTTTCGTATGTAAAACTTCGTTTTCCTAATGGGAAATACCTTTATTTAAGATATAATTCCATTGCGTGTGTGTTTGTAACAAAACAAATTGTGTGAAAAATTATATATTTTTGTGTGAAAAATTATATATTTTTCAATACATTTTTAACAATACAAAGTAAAGATCAAAAGTATGTTGTGATAATTTATTTGCATATTGTTTATTTCGTGGCATTTTTTTCGCATAAATTTAAATCCAATTTTAAATATACTTCTAACCAAATCCACACTGGAGCAACTCTGCAAAGTAATTTGTTTCCATTGTACTTAGTAACATTTTAAAGTCTTCTTACATAATTCCAGAACCATCGTTAAATTTTAATGAACTTACATATTTATTTTTTGGAATTATAATAATGATTCATACATAAAAACAAAAAATCAAAATATATCATTAGGTAAATATCCTTTCCATCTTAATGATTTTTTTCAATACTAAATACTATTTGAAACATTTTTACCGCCATTATAGTTGTAGAACTTTTATTTTGTAAATGGATAGAAGAGTTTTTAAGGATAGCGAAATATAGCAAAACATGTTACTTGAAAACTAAGTTACAAAAATATATCTTACATGACAAAGATTACTTAAATTTTTAAGTAAGGTATGCTACTCTAATTATATAGATATATATTAGTTTGGGGAAAAAGAAATCCATTATTTTTTCGGTAGATGGCTGTACTGATAGATTTCTCGGAAAGTATCGATCAAACAATTTCCGATTTATGCTCGATGGAAAGGTGACATTTCGCCGTAAAAAAAATTCTACTGCTGTTTTTTGTTTGGTGCATTCAGTTGTGAGTTACTGGGTGTTAAAAATGGGAACAAAAAGAAAATTCGGTACATTTTACAGTTTTTCTTTGACAAAGGCGAAAATGCAGGCGGCTAAAATTGTAAATGGTGTTGATGGTGTTCCGATACAGCCAATTATGTGCAATTTTGGTTTCGTAGATTCCGTTCAGCAATTTTTGATGCACCTCGCACAGGTAAGCCGGTCGTCGAAAATGTCAATAAAATCGGTGAAATGATCAAAGTTGACCAGCATGTTAGCAGTCGTAACATCGCCCAGGAACTAAAAATCGACCATAAAACAGTTTTAAGCCATTTACACAAAGCTGGATTAAAAAAGAAGCTCGATTTTTCGGTGCCACACCAATTAACAGAAAAAAACATGATGGATCGAATTTCCATCTGCGAAGCCTTGGCCAAACGGAATGAGATAGACCCATTTCTTAAACGGATGGTGACTGGAGATGAGAAATGTATCACATACGATAACCCTGTGCGAAAACGATCGTGGTCAAAGAGCGGTGAAGCACCTCAAACGGTGGCCAAACCAGGACTAACGGCCAGGAAGGTTCTGCTATGCATTTGGTGGGACTGGAAGGGGATTATTTATTTTGAGTTGCTTCCATATGGCCAAACGCTAAATTCTGATCTCTACTGTCAACAACTGGACCGTTTGAAGATAGCGATTGACCAGAAACGGCCAAAATTGGCCAACAGGAGAGGTACCAGGACAACGCTAGGCCACACATATCTACAGTGACTCTCCAGAAACTTCGGGAGCTTGGTTGGGAAGTTTTAATGCATCCGCCATACAGTCCGGACTTGGCACCAAGCGATTATCATCTTTTTCTTGCATTGCAAAATTTCTTTAATGATAAAAAATAGGCATCTAGGGAGGATTGTGAAAATCGACTACTAGAGTTTTTTGCAAATAGAGACCAGGACTTCTATGAGAGAGGCATTATGAAGTTACCTTTAAAATGGCAACCATATAACAAAACGGTGCATATTTGACCCAAATCGGACAATCTGAACCATGTTAAATAAAGTCCTGAAGTTCATATAAAAATAATGGAATTCTTTTTCCCCAACCTAATATATATGTATATTTGGCTGACTCCTTATAATCTCTTCAACATAGAATATTTGCATTTTTTAAATTTTCCAAAAGACTTGATTTTTTTGTGCCAAAACGTTAGTTAGTCTCAGTTCTAAATTATCTACACAACACTGTAAGTTGGTATCATATAAATTCGGAGTTGAACTCTAAATAATTGTCATATTTGATTGTATTAATCGTATTCAGAGTATTCAAAGGTATTTTATATGACAATCAGAGTAAAACATATATCAAATTTTAAATTTATAAATTACCTTGAATTTTAACTGAGACACTATTTATCTGGTATTAATTGAACTTTATAATAGTGTTCCCTTAATATTATATTTTAAAAGATTCCTATTAATATATTATTCATACTAAATTAAATTTTAAGTTGATTTATTAATTTATTTTATATTGATTGATTAATTGATAATATTGTTTCTTTAATAATATATTTAATAAGGTTCTTATTAATATAATATTCATACTAAATTAAATTTTAAGTTGATTTATTAATTTAGTTTAAATTGATTGATTAATTAATAATATTGTTTCCTTAATAATATATTTTATAAGGTTCTTATTAATATAATATATTAAATGAAATTTTAAGTTGATCTATTAATTTAGTTTAAATTTCTTGATTAGATGATAATATTCTTTAATAATATATTTTATAAGGTTCTCATTAATATAATATATTAAAATGAAATTTTAAGTTGAGATCTATTAATTAAGTTTAGCTTGATTAAATTAACATATTTTTCTTTTCATAGCATTGTCATATAAAAGGAAACATCATCTCAAAATTATTTTCAAATAAATATATCAAGAATTGACCCCTGTATTTATAATTTCTCAGAAGTTCTAGTTTTATCTGGGACGATTATTCTTCTAATTGAACTTCCGATAATTCCGTTGGAAATTGATTACACCAAAACATTGGGATAAGAAAAACTATTTTAGATAATTGTGGTCTAAAATGAATTAATTTTTTTTTTTTTTTTGTAATCAAAAATTAAAATCTTAAGGCTTTTGAAGCAATAGAAAAATTCATGCTTTAAATATGATAATATCTGAAACATAACAAAGAAAGTATTGCGTATTTCTATATGTTTTTATCAAATATTATCAGCAACATCTCTTATGTTCTTAAGAATCTAAATTATTGAATAAATGGAATTGTTTTAAGCAAAAAGGCTTTTGCATTTTTTAAATTTGAATAAATTTTCTATACCTAAGATAAAGTTACCTGTGAATGTATGTACGATTTATGTTTTCTATGAATCTGAATATTCATCTATAACTTTACCATAAGAGATAAAATAGTTCTTTTTATTTCAATCTGCAGCATTAAAACAACTCAACTCTCAATAATCTGATGAAACTAAAACAGTTATGAATATTTTGAAATTCAAATTAGTCTTTAAGAAAACTTCCTTTATTAAAATTTCCGGTTAAAAACCCCAATAGATATACAAGAAATGCGACTTTCAATTTGAATTTTCCTTCTTTAAAAGCTTTGTTATACTTTAAGAAATAATGTTTCAAAATTCTAAATTAAAAAAATGTATTAAATGAGCTGACGCATCCAACTCCAGAATCTGATTTCAAAATTTTAATTATCAACATCGAAAATACTTAAAAACGGTTGCAAAGAAAAATAGGTACCGTATCATAAATATGCAAATTGATAAAAATGTTATCGAGTAAAATATTTTATCATCACAGACAGGCTAAGAAAGGAAGAAGATTTTTAATTGAAAAATTTGTCTATTTAAAATTAATTTTAATCGAAAAATGACAAAAAAAGTGATTCCATCAAAACAAGAATTGAAATTTTTAATAATATCGTGAATTTTGTTTGAATACGAATTAAAAAAGGATTACTTTCAAAGAAAGTTAAACAATATGACGTCACTGTTTATAGATAGCAATCATTGCTTTATTATAAACCTAGGAATATAAATATGTTTGACATATCGTGTCAAAATATCTTTTATTTTTCAAATTATCTAGTTAATCTGCAAATACCTAAATAATCTGAGCATTAGTTAAAGCGATAATAATATGAAACAATAACAACGTTTTTGTATACTTAACTTAACAAAGTATAATTTATGTTTCTTTATAAAGGATCAAGTTAATGTCAAAAAGTCAACAAGCCATCTGATAAAATCAATCTTCAATAAGCATTTTCTTAAAAGATTTCCTAAGTTAAAAGGCATCGCTTCTCATAGGAACAATGTTTAACTCTTTTTTCTTATATTTGAGACTTTGTTTTATTTTTTACAAACATATCTCAATTTTCGTAAACACAGAAATTCCGACGTGATGCTTGCTTTAATACCCGATCTAAAAGCTTCCATAAAATCTTCCATTTTGGTTCTTAAATGAGAAATCGAACTCCAGATTCCTACATGACAAACCAAGTGCGCATTCTTTGATCTTTTAGGCGTTAGATCTCTGGTTTTGTTATATCCATTTCTGAGCAAAAAAAGATGAATTTTTTTTTTACTTTTTACATTGAAATTTATCAGTGTGAGTGCTTGGGATTTTTCCTAAAGTTTTTCCTTTGCCAAGATGCAGCGAATTTTTATATGCTTTTGACTACAGGACTTGTTCCCTCTAAAACATTAACATGTGTATTATTTATACAAATAAGTTATTGTTACACACTTTGTGTTTGTTTTATATTTCTTTCATTATTATTTCAGTAGCAATGAAGAAGATATAGTCTTTATTTCACTTAAAAACTCTATTTTTAGTATTATTATTTTTTAATGATAATATTATTCTATTTACTGTATTAATTTTATTAAAATTTAAAGCTTCTTCATCTTAAAAAAATATTTCCCATCTTATTATTTTTATGATACGTATCACCTGCTTCCAAATAAATTAAGAATACTTTGTAATATTCACGTATATTTATTTAAATTGTTTATTAGTCATTTAATAGTTTTCATAGTCATTCCACATTTTAATATTTTAGCTGTGCTTGATATCATTCCAAAGATTATTAGGGATTACATATTGTGACTAAGTACATTTTAATTTTCAGTGTTGTAAAAACATTATTTCTCACATAAAAAATCAGTGAAAGTAAGCTAATTAAGTAAGCGGAAAATTTATGAAAAATCCATCGATTACGTTACTCAATACTTTACAAAGCAAGCGATCGTAGTTTAAATGCAGAAGTTTTTGTTATATATATACCTTAATCGAATATAAAATCTTAATCAAAAAATATCTGATGCATCTCAAAGTTTTTTATAACTATTCTATTTTACAATATGGACATTTTTCGTTATATTCTCTTGTGCACATTCTTATTTTTTAACCATCACAATAGTCTGTTATATGTAATTCTGCTGTGAATAATTTCCGATAATAAATCATCGTAAACGATGTTTTGAATATGTTTTTTTAAAGTATTTCATATTTTATTATTCTAGAAAAACGAAACCATTTGTCATCATATTAATTTATTTTAACGTAAAGATTATGTAAATTACAATACTTTACTCTCTGAATCAAAACACAGATTATTTCAAATTCTATTTTACTGTCATTTTATATTTTTATTCGCAGCCATTGGTTTTGGGGCAGAAGAAAAATATGACAACTTGAGACAGTTTTCAGATATTAAGAAAAAAAAATTTTTTTTGCGATAAAAATCTATCAGATGGTAGTGAAAGATTTTAATGGATTTAAAAAAAAAGAAAGAAAAAACTGCATTTTTTCAATAGGAAAGTTAAATAAGTTGATTCGATTTTCATAAGTAATTTTTGAAAGTGAATTAAAATTTAAATTTATTTTAGCCTGCCAAATTTATTATTTACAATAATTGTCTAAAAATATATTTTTAAAGAATTGTTTTTATGTCGTGTGAAAGATTTATTAATGGCAAATAATTCACCAGTATTTATTATTTTTGAATACACGATTCAAATTTATTATGAATAAAAAATAGTTGTTTATTAAAAGTAATTATTCAGACAGAAAAGAAATATTTCTATTATCATTATAAGAATTTGTTTTTTTATCATATTAATAATTTTATCATTATGAAATCTTTTGCTATAGGTTTCATACAGGCATTTTGAATTTGAGCATTTTAAAAAAAATGCTTTATCTTCTCTTTTTTAAATCAATTATGTCACTCCGTAAATAAAAATATTTTTAAAAAATCTTTTCCGCAGATTTGAAAAACTACGGTGCATTTCAAAACTGTATTTTTAATAGAATCATTTTAATTTAAAAATTACAGGATTAATATAAGATGTGTAAAACAATATATGCAAAATAAATTTAAAAATACTGAGGAAAATTGTATTTTTTTCTATAAAAGTTTATTTTAAGTTTTAATAATTTTTTTATTTAAAAACGTAAATTTAAATTAAATTCCATAAAAATATGCAAATATTGAAAATAAACATTTGAACCTGATATATAGAAATTTAGAAGATTATAGTTACTATATAAACTGATGCTTTTCGAATGCTTGACTTTATTTTTTTCTGTTCAGGAAAATACTTAATTAAAATTTTATTTCATTATTTATGTTAAAATCATCGTTACTAAATTACATCATCAAATTGTGGGGATGGGGTTCGATACTTGCTTCATATACCTGAGGTTTTCCTGACTAATTTTGTACGTGTGTCTAAAAATTCTGCCAAGTTTATAACTTTTCAGGATCTTGATTATTTAGTCTTTAGGTCAACACTCTTCATACAAATCTCCACATTCTAGAAAATTTAAAAAGAAGAGATAAGTCATTACGATAAATTAATTGACGAATGAAAAATGTTAAAACCCTGGTCGATGACTGTCAATCTAAGTTTCAAATTATTTTATTGGTGGTTATTTTGTCTTATCAAATTTAATGGCATGCCTATCCTGAGTTTCCATTGCATTATAATTTTAAACTTCAAATTTACGATTATCTTAATTAAATATAAAAAAAATGTTACATTCGTTAATAAATTAAATATACATGAATTGCACTGTTTTTTATCGAATTCTAATTGCATTTAAATCGAACTATGCAGATTTTAATATGTTTTTGTTAATAATGTATGAGAAACAATATGCTCTTCATTTGCCTAGCCGTATAATTTTTCAAAGAAATGAATTATCTTTGATATACTGTGAGATCTTTATTAATATTTTCTAGTAATAGATAACTAATGATTATTTTACCCTATACTATAAAAATTTAATACCCTGTATAACATGTCTTTTTTATTTTTGCAAATGTATTGTATTTAGAGGCATTAATTACTGATTCACAATTTTATTAACACTAACTAATAATCTCATATGTAAATTTTTGACTATACATTTTTGAAATCGTTGAATCATCACCTTGAACGCCTTTTTGACATTTAATGAATTAATTTCCTCCCCCCCCCCCCTTAGCAGATGAACCATGTCTTGCTCTTATATTCGTCTCGTGTTCAGTACGTGACGGATATGCCTTAGAGAGTCTTCAGTTGTCTCTTATACATCCCACTACTTTTGAATATATATATATATATATATATATATATATATATATAT
>JAPDSC010099052.1:132588-148769 GCA_026290005.1 Latrodectus geometricus | reverse complement strand
TAAACTATTAAGGAACCGATGAAATTCCCAACCAATTTCCATTTTCTTGACCAATCAAACGTTCTCAATTATTTTTCCCTTTACCATAAAAGCTGCAAACTTCAGAAGGTTAATCTAGTCTATTGTTTACAATAAAAATATTAAATCTAGTGCTTTTTGAGTCATATGTCAGTACATTATTAATATCAACACAAATATTCAACTTTAAATGATATTTGAGACAATGGGTGATTAAACAATTTATCCCTTCACGGCAAAATGCACAAGAAATAGAATTGTATCACATCTATTTGACAAAATATAAATCCAAGTAAGTAGAAAATATATTAACATATTTTAATGCCATTTAAAAGAAATCCAATAATGACGATTTTCCACACATTTAAAATGTTGTTTTTTATTTTAAAAAAAAAAAAAAAAAAAAAAAAAAAAAAAAAAAAAAAAAAAAAAAACCCACACAAGAAATTTTTTGATATCAAAATTATTCAGTAAGTTTCTCAAGTTGAAACTTCATTACTTTATGCATTTATTTATTGAAAAAATTTTATTCCAAGGAATATTTTTGTAAATATAACACTTTGGCCTACATTTCAATTGTTCATGAGTTCGATTCTAAACTTTGATATTTATGTAATTTTAAATGTTTTTAATCCTCATTAGTTCCTTTTATAATTATCCGTGATCAAGAAATGACCTTAATGCGGCATCCAAATCAATTTTTGTTGAATTAAGTGTTTTCATAATAGGAAAATATTTAGATGATATTGCTTTCAGTAAGAAAGCTTCTAAATGAATACTTACAATTTTGACTTAAAGCATATTTAGACTAGGATATAATCTGAAACAAAAATATTAATTTAAGAATTTATATTTTATAAATTTATAGCGCAACTTATTCAAAATATTACACTTTCTTCAGAATATAAATAAATTATGAGTGAAAAAATCTTATTTTCTATTTTTTAAAACCTTTAAACTATTGTTTCTGCTCATTAAAATGTTTGAAAACTTGCTTCAAAAACTGTTTTTGATTCATCCCTAACAAGAATTGAGAAAAAAAAACTTCAAGTAAAAATGATGTTGGCGTATCGTAAAGGAACAAAATTATTGAAACCAGAAAGACCCACTAATAAATCAAAATTTCAAGAAATATTTCTTGTAAAAGATGTTATTTTTTTTCTTGTAAAATTATTTGGTAAAACACAAAAATAAATTTATAAATTTATTGACTTTTGACATCCTTTTGTCAAATACTCGGAAAAATTATTTTGTGCAATAGTTTTTTATTAAAATATTTTCTGTAAATAATATTTCATTTGTTAAATATTTTAATTCTATAAAAGTGAATATTACTTTTTATTTCTTTGCAGTTAATTATTTGTTTTATGTTTATTATTAATATTATGTAATTAATAATAAATACTCGTACATCATTCAAATACATTGAAGATTTTATCTCATTGGTAATCTTGTACACAAGACTTGTTTAGGATGTAAATGGCTTGACCTCATTCATAAAATTATTATTCAATTTTATAAAATATTTTAGCATCTGTAATAACCTAACAACAAAATTTCAGTGAGTGATTTAGTTAAGTTATAAATTAAACAAATTATGATTATGATTCTTAAGTGATATTTTATTCCCTAAATTCATAATATTCTGTGAATTTATTTTAGTTCACATAATTCAAATATATTCTTGTTTAATTTTTTTTTTATCTAAAAGGGTCTTTTTTATATAACTTAATTTTTAAAATTAACTTTTGTTTTAATCATTTCCACAAAGTATTAAGCAAGGAAATACAAATAGTGAATAGATAGCGTTGTGAGTTGACGAATTAAATGAATGAATTCGATTTCAAGCCTCAATAATTGTTTGGAAGTATTATCAGTATTTTGCTTACCGAGGCTTAGTGATAGGAAAATGATCTTCAGAGCATAAGGTCCAGTGTTGGATCCCAGCGATTATTGAATAACGGGATATGGATGTTGCCTTTCTATATGCACATCTTTCGGAGTGGGTGCCTGGGAGTTTTCCGGATTTCCTAACTTGCGACAAATATCGTCCAGTGTTACGCAAGGTGATTACTGAAAGACCATACAACGACGTTATGCTTTCCACTATGCAATGCCAAGCCACAGTTTTTGACTGTACCGAATTGTAATGTTTTGAATTGTTTTTTACCCTTTCCTTCAATCAAATGAATAAGATTTCAATTAAGTTTATAATTCTATCTATATAAGTAAGAAATTGAAGATTTATTCATGCAAAATATGCATATTATAAGGCCAACTAAGTGGATTAATATTACTGATGACGTCACTTGTTGAATTCTCATTGGGTAAATGAAGCGCCACAAACTTTGAAGAAGTTTCCTTGCGCACTTGATCTAACAGGAAAACAACTTTTACAGGATGGTTTTAACTTCACTTTGGTTCTGAAGTTCAGAATAACAGATTAAGCGATTTTAATTCATGAATTATTTTCATGATTCTTTCGGTAATTGTGGTCAATTTTTTCTTACTATTTGTTATAAACTTTATATTTCTAAATCAGATTAAATTTGATTATCAACTCTTCCATTATATTTATCACTGGAAAGTATATATCGAAATATTGCTAATATCATATCCAAAAGTTGTTTAATATTGCGTAATAAAAAATCAGTTTTAATTTGACTTTTAATTTTTCCGAGGCTTTTGTTATTTGTTGCTAGAAATCTTTGAGAAATTAAGATAAACATCAAATGGTAGTAGTAAACGAAATGTTTTTATTTCATTTATGTTATCATTTTAAAATCATTTAAAAAAAATCAATTTAAAACTGTTTTGTAATCTTGAAATGATGAGTTTTTTGCTACATAAGGTCTGGTATTTTTCCATGTAAACAATAGATAGAAAGGAACTCAGATCTTACTCGTAAACTGGATTAATATTTCTTTAAAATATTGTCATATGCTTGACTATTTTGGTAAAAAATATTTTCATCTGTTTTTTCAAGAAATGTCCACTGACACATTGTTTTTGTTTTTCTATAGTCTTGGTTCTGGTGATAGTAGCCTACACTCGGAACCGGCGACCCAATCAGAAATATGGACATGGTGACGTGGATGACGACGTGCGTGAAAACATCATCAGTTACGACGACGAAGGAGGCGGGGAAGATGATATGAATGCCTATGACATCACGCCCCTTCGCATTCCCATAGACGCTACAGGAACGCCCATCGGTGCCAAACCAGGTCCAGAGAAGCCAATCATCAAGGAAAATCGACAAAGACAACGTAAGTCTTCTGATGAAGCAACGGTTTCTTGAAGAGTAAGACCTTGATTGTAGCAACTAACTTGGAGGACATCGACTTTCAGAAGTCACAACAAAAATTTAACTAAAAAGCATTTTAATTAATTTTTGCTGAAGTCGGTAAATTTGATGATTACACAGTTTTAATAACACTATAATTTCATTTTACAATTCAATATTCCCAAATTAGAACAATTAAGAAAATTAGTTAAATATTAATTTTCAAATTCTGTTCCTTTAAGATTTTTTTAGATACAAAATAATTTTTTTACACTAATATTCGTTTGGGGAAAAAGAAATCCATTGTTTTTTTTTGGTTGATGGCTGCCGTGTTCGATATCTTATTCAGCATCAATCATATAATATCAGTTTTATCCTCGTTGGAAAGATCCCATTTCGCACTAAAAATTTGTTTTGCTGTTTTTTTTTTTTATTGGGTTCTTTCAGTTATAAGGTACAGAGTGTTAGAAAGGAAGTCAAAGAGAAAAAGCTGTTCATTCACTGTTTTTCTGTGATAAAAACGAAAATACAAGTTAGGCAGACAAAAATCGGGAATGGTGTAATAGCCAATGATATCTCATTTTGGTTTCATCGATTCCATTCAGGTATATTTGATGTTAAAGTTGCACCTTATGCAGATAGGGCCATCTCGTCAAAAACATCGGCGAAATCACAAAATATTCGAAGTTGAATACCTTGTTAGCAGTCCAGAAGCTAAAGATCATTCACAAAACAGTTTGAAATAATTTGGAAAAAATCATCAAAAATATGTAAATAAAGCCTAGAAGTTCACTTAAAAATAATGGGTTTCTTTTTCTCCAACCTTATATTAGTTTTAACACTCCAAATACTTATCTTAAAAAGAACTATTGAATCAATATTTTTTATTATTAAGAATTTCATATTCTGATATTCATTTACATAAAGTCGAAAACATTCCTAGAATCTTCTAAATTCAATTGGCATATTCAGGATTTCAGCATATTATATATACACACATAAAAGTAACTTAGACTATAATGATTTGAAATTCGCTTGCTTTAAATCAATTAACTTTAGTGTTTTAACATTCAACATCTCACGGTTTCGATTCCCACCTAAAATATGGACATTTCTGGCGGTTCGAAATTGACTTGTCTTGTTATATTTTAACCACGTGAGTGAAAAGGTACCCATAGAAAGGCAAAAATATCAATATTTTCACTTCAGAATATCATAAAAATTATTCAAATGAACTCTCACCTTGGATTTTTCAAAACAAAAACAGTTGAATGTAAAATTAATTAGAAATATTTTATACGGAAACTTGATTGTATTTTAATATTTGACTCACCCTATTTCAGCTATGCCTATTGTGTTATGATTCGTCTTAATTAAAAATCGAGAAATGATCATTTCATTCAATTTCAAACATTCAAGAAATACCTCAATTTCTTACTTTTAAAAAAATGTTTTCCAAATAAATGTATGAAATCTATGTGATATAACCTTTCAACACTTTCTTGATTACCAGATAGGTTCATGATTTTTTTTGCTTTTTTAAGTTTCAAAGAAGCCATCATATTTTAAATCTTCATTTGAATATCAAAAAAAAAATAATAAATGAAAATGGTTAATAAATAGTTTTTTTGTCTGGAAAAGAGCATAATTTATAATTTAATTCAACATAGAGCTTTTTTGAAGTGTATAATACAAGAATGCTGTAAAAAAAAGTTTACTTTTAAAAGTTTATGAATGAACACTGATTAGAATGGCATCATATTTCATTTGTATATATGTAAAGTAATAATTCATTTGATAAAAAATAATTCAAAAATTATTCATCAGGTGGCGCTTTATTTGTTTATAATTGCTAATTAAAAGGTGTTATTATATTATGACGCTTTTTTTAAAAAAAAAATCTATTGACCAGTTTAAACAGCGAATGAGAAAAATTGTAATTGTTGCTGGATTAAAAACCATAGAAGCTCTTTCTTTATTTGTCTCAAGATCAAACTGAAAAAGAAAACAATATTACAATCACATGTTTCATAACTTTCTATCGGTTATTCATGATTACAAGCTGTTCTTAATGACGAATTCCATCAAGTAAGCTGACTTTTGGCTGCTGCTTACAAATGATGATTTATGCTAATTTTTTTATGTCATCTTTTTTTAACACCCAATTATAATCACCCAAATATTTCGTATATTATTTATTTTGAACTTAATATCAATTTATTAAAAAGTCTTTTTTTTTTCATCTTAGCTATTTCGGAGTGTTAAACGAAAATAGTATTATAAATTAGGAATACTTTTACCAACCTATTAAGAATTTTTAAATGTTTAATTTACAAATTTAAATTTACATTTTGAATTTTTATGCATAAAAAGTAAATTATATAATTATGATTTTAAAATACTTATACCTAAGAAAGTATTTAATGAGGACCAATGGAAGATGTTTAATAAACCTTTTACAATGAGTACTCTTACCTCAATAAGTAAATTTACAGTTTGGATGTTCTTATCTTGTAGTGGGTGTTTGGGCATGAGAGTGATACTTTGCCCAACCAGATTATCGCGATAAAATATGTATTTCTTGAGAAATATGAAAAATTTCGTAATATTTATTTTAGTACCTTGCTTGTGTAATTGCAAAAATCGCGATTGCTTAACATTCTTTCCATATCATTTTCATATATATATATTTGATTTTTCAGTACCACCTGGAACTGATGGCGTTGGAGACTTCATCCGGGACCACTTGGACAAGGCGGACAACGACCCCAATGCGCCCCCTTTCGACGACCTGCGAAACTATGCCTATGAGGGTTGTGGCAGCACTGCCGGTTCTCTGAGCTCCCTGGCGTCTGGCAACGAGGACAACGAGCAGGACTTCGACTACCTCAACGGATGGGGACCCCGTTTCCAGAAACTTGCTGACATGTACGGACCGGGAGAAAGCGAAGAGGATTAAGACCTGGAAATCTCTAGTCAACACCAAAGAAAGAAAGATAGAAAGAATTTAAAAAAAAATCTAACTCTTAAGAATTTAACACACGACACACATATACAACTGCATTAAACGAGAGCGCGTGCACCAATCCTCGGCAAAGTAAAAAAAAAAATAAATAAATAAATCGTAACAAATATTCAATTAGTTTGGCATCTGCAAAGTTTAAAATTCAGAAAAATCAGTGGTCCTCAAATAGACCATGCTTGGTAATCAGTAATTTTGAAATTTAAAATCGAAAGAAGAATTTAGAGAACTGCAACTCTTAAGAATGTTTGAACAAATCAAGCGAGTCAACAATAGGCGCTGTAGAACGTTTCGTTTTTTTTTTTTTCTTTTTCTGTGTGTGTGCCTGGTATAGAAACAAGTAGATGCAAGGACAAAGACACATAAAAACTTCCATGGAATGTGGAAATAAACACTGTGGACGTTCACCACCGAGGCTCTCATCGAGCTCGTTGCCACCAGTCAGCAAAAAAAAACCTCCCGAGTCAAGAAGCGGGCTTCGGACCAGTTTAAGCTACGCTTCACATTAAAGAACTTGAAGCGACCCAACCAGCAACTTGCTTCATAGGTTGTCACTTCAGCAATCCGGTCGCTTCAGGATAGAACAATCATGGGATTATTTAATTTATTTATTTCCTCATCCCCCCTTCTTGCATCAAAGACACTTGCTGGAAAGTGCTCTTCACTTTAAAAAAGACCTTATGAGAGAAGAAAATACATTTTCCTTGTGCGTGCGTGTTTTCATTTGAAAAAAAAAAATGCCAGTCGAATCGTTGAAATTTTGTGTCGCACTTTTTGGCCTTGTAGATTGAAAAGAAAAATCATTGACTATTCCTTCTTTTTTATTTCTGTTGTGTGTATTGTATCTTCTTAATTTCACGGAAATGCAGGTAAAAATCAAAATTGAATACTGATTCATTAATGTCACACAAAGTAAGAAGCTCAAGTAAGAAGAGAGAAGATTCAAATCTGTCCTCGAGTAATGCTACTTTACTTACCAGTGCAGCTCTGATGTTATAATCCCTTTTATACTGTACTCGAACAGCAAAACGCTCCCCTTTACTAAGAAAAACAAACAAATATTCATGTATCTATTAGTAATGGCACGTTTATAAATTTTAGTTTACTGTTTATACATGATTAGTCGAAGTGCATTTGTATGTGATTTCTAGTTATTTATGTGCAAATCTTGCGTGAAAGGCCATGAGTGAATGTGTAGAAAAAAAGAAAAAAAACTTTTTACATAAAAAAAAAGTTGCGTATAACAAATATGAGTTAATTTTTTTATTCTAGTGACAAGTGGTAGAAATAAACGCTTACATTGAAACACGTGCATGGGCAATCTCCTAAAAATTCTCTTCTTTTCATTGCGCCCTGTCGTTTCACTTTGTAGATGGAAGTAATTGCACATTTTTTATTCATTAGGCACAGCACTGGGTCTGATGGCGCGATACAAATTCTCGTTTCACTTCAACTGGTGGCGAGTGTTTCTTTGACGTTCTACCATATTAAAAAAAATTAAATTGAGATGACTGTCGTGTTCTGTAAGAACCAAAATACAGTAGGTTTGAAGGTGCGTGATTTTAACATTTTCCTAAGCAATCGTATGTCTTCAACCAGGTGATTCAAAACCAATTGTCGGTCGTTTCGAAACCAATGTAGAAAGCACCGTTTCGAAGCGCAACTACAAACGTGTTTCGAACCCAAAGAATATTGATTCGAAACTAAATTTCAATTATCAAATCGAAACCATATAATATTTCAAACATATGAAATAATAATGATAAAAATACCAAATAGTTACTGAAATCAAAGTTTCGCCAAGGCAGATTTCGAATTGATATACTCAGACACCGGCTCTCAATTCTGCCAGCATGATTGAGTTCAATACACATTTTATAATAAAAAAATTTGTGAAACCACTTAATATTGCATTTGTAGTAAGAAAAACAAAAATTGCTATTCCTTTTGCTAATTAAATAGCATGAATTTTTCATAAGAACAGCTCTTTTTGTTTAAAAAGAAATACGAAATCAATATTATTTCGAAACTTTTTATAACGTTTTTCTTTTGGCTTGATTCCCTCTTTATAGCCATTTCAACTTTTACCTTTTATATATAAACTATAAAACATCTTTATCTTTGAAAAGTATAGATTAAATATATCAAAAGTTCTTTCACTGAATATTTAAAATTTATTGAGGAATTTTCTACTAATTAGTAAAAGGACTTACAAGGGTAAGTTCTCGAAAATTTATATTTGGGAAATTGTATATTTATTGAGTATATAAAAAATTTCCTTTGGCATTATATATAATCTGTTTTTGCTATTGGCAGTCTAAATTTATCTTTTAAGGAAACTCGCCACCTTTATTATAACAATAAATTTTAATCCAAAGCGCGTGTTTATTATAACTGAACTGAAAAAGTTGTTTATGAAAACAAATGCCTTTTATAAAACAAAAATTAACATTTTCTTACAATTCTAAGCATTTTTCAATGATTGTAACTAAGCAAATTAGGTTTCATGCATTTGCTTACCTTTTCTGATTTTCATCGCATTACATAATTATGTAACTTTAAAAGTACGATAATTAAGTATAAGTTATATTCAAATAATTTGCTGGGCAGTTTGTACTGCTTATGGATGAAGTCGCCAATTACTGTAGAAACCGCCAAGTACCATAAACTCAAGTCTTGAATTCTATAAGCTCCATAGCGCCAACGGCGAGTATCTCTGCCTGCCAATGTGTTTGAGTGGATAACCAATGCACTGCCACTGTGCTGTTTAAGATTGTCTGTCTGGTGTCTTGTTTTTTACTTTGCATGAGATTTTTTTTTCTTGTTCCTGAATACATTACTGACTTTGTACATTCCATTTTTCTTTTTGTTTTTCATACGTTTACCTGTTTGTGTAAACGGTAGCATGTATATTTATTCATCATAATTGATTTTGTGCCAATGCTTTGAATTTTGTGTTTTCTTAAATTATAAATAAACATGAGATATAAATAAAGAAGAATCTGGTCGTCTAAACAATGCCTGTGTATTTTTAGTGAGATTAAATAATAAAAATCAGAATATATGAAACCTTCATTGCATTTAATGTTTTTGCTATCATATCATTTATATGTCGGTTATCATTTTATTCCTGTTATCTTAGTAATATATAAAATAACATCTTATTTATGCAGGGAATGTATTCACATATGGGATATATATTTAAATGGACGTGGGAATAATAATCTTATTCATGTGTGGGATATAATTTCATTCATGAGTAGGTTATCATCGTATTCACATATGAGTTATCATCGCATTCATATATGTGTTATCTTACTAATTTATGGGATATCCTACTCATGTGGGGGTAATCATCTTGTTCATATAGCGAATATCATTTTACTGACGTATGAAGTACCAGCTTATTCATGAAATTCATAAGGAAAAGCAATTCAAATATCAATCATGTCCATTTTTATTTTATTTTAAAATAAAAAGAACTCAGTTGCACCACAGTCTCTATAAGGCCCATATTTTTTTTCGTGGCTAATGTATCTAAGGTTCAAAGCTTATGTGACGGTTATGTGGTCAGCCTAACGCGAAATCCCCTGTGTTAAGTTTCCAAGCATGCTTGGTACTCGGCTTTATCGACCCGCTGAAAAGCTGAGTCGCGCTTGCCCAGCCTGAGGATAGGACCTGTGCTTCAGACTTTATTTTAGTAAAAGGGTTTTATAAAGTATTTTAATACATTTTAAATGAGTTTTTAATTTGATCGCTCCTGTAAATAACACAGCAATCAACACTTTAATAACACCCACAAAATTTTCAATTCTGATGAATTGGAAATCTATTCTTATCACAATCTGAAAAATACTCAATAATAAAACTAAAAATGTAAGAGAAACACATAACAGAGTTGCTTATGTGACTCATTAAATCTCATGATTTTCATAAATTATTTTAGTAATTATAAATTGAATATTTTAAGGTGAAACTTTTCCGGTCTTTGAATAATGGTTATTGTGCACTGTTTTATCTTTCACTCTAGATTGGTTTCATGAATGAATTTCGAAAAAGCAAAGAATAGACAACTTTTTTGACATCACTTAAATACTATTCTTACGCAAGCCTTTAACAATATTATTCTTCAGCAAACACAAGTTTACAGCGAACAATTTTAGGGTACATCTTTCAAACTCAGCCAAATTCAATCTCCTCTGCAAATCAAAAGGATAAACTTGCTGAGAATTACACATGAATTTTGAAATATCTGATGGAGGTCTCCGGAAAAGTCATAAATAAGTTATTTCAATTAACAGCAAACATTGAGACGAATAGGAACTCAAAGACAGCTTTATCTCTCTATTTAAAATATTTTTAAGTATTTACTCAAAGAGGAAGGGCTTTATTTTTTAAATTTACCTAACTAACTCTCAAGTCCATGTCGGATCGCAGCCTTCCTAACTATTCAACTCTAAAGCAGTATATATTTTGCCTTAATTTTCTCCAAATTGTTATATTCAAGTTACTGAGATATTTTTCAACCTCATAGAGCCATCATTTTCTCTGGCTTGACACAGACCTTTAAAAAAAATTTTTTTTGTACATCGGTTATCATTTATTCTATACAATTTAATTGAATCAAATTGTAAAATTTAATTGAATTAAAGTTATCATTTATTCTATATAATTTAATTGAATTTTCCTATAGTTTAAATTTCTTGTCAAAACTCTATCCAAATGATTCAAACCTTTTATTTACTGCTTGCGTAGTAATATGTTTCAGCTGGTGGTATCATTGCTTAAGCTGTTAAGAAAAAATAATGGCTATCAGTTCATAAAATTCAATACTGTCTAATGAATAACAAAAATACAAAATGGTTCTGGATAATTGTCATCATTTTATTTTACGTCTATGCCAAACAATTATCAAAATATTTGAAAATTAATCGCATTTTTACGATTATTATACACTTTGAAACCTTGAACTAATAAAATATCTTGTCACATCACAACAAAAAACTGTATTACAAGGATTTTTATAGCATCCAAAGCAGTTTCTTCCCTATGGTTCATTGATTAATGTATCTATCACAAGGGAACAAACACATAAGTCAACTGTTGCATGGAACAACATGTTGTTGTATCCAACATGTTGAGCGATAAGAAACAGATGATATTTTTAACTGTTTGTTATGCATGACAAACATTTAAAAATATCATCCGTTTCTTATTGCTGAATTCGATGGATAAAATAGAAGTTTAGGCCATACATACGGAAGAACGTGATCTTATAACTAATTTGATGCCGTCTAGTGGATAGTTTGATTACCGAGCTGTTATCTCAATGGTTAGTGTTCTTGTCTTCGTTAAAATAGTTCGTGGATTTAAATCCCATATCGGGATTGTATGTTTGTAGTCGTTCGGAATCCACTTTAAACTGTAAATCCCGGTTTTATTAGCCCTCGTGTGTAAAAATTGACCTGACAACAAATCTGACAGATTGATCAATTTGTGCTGCATTTGAACATCCACCACTAACGTACGGAAGAAATTTTCATGGTTAAAGAGTCACATCCGAGTATCACCAGGGATAAAACTGCGAGAATTCCAAAGCCAGCGAAGAGTATAATAGATAAACTACAAATTAAACATCCCCTTCCTAGCGTCCAACAACTATCAGAAAATCGCCTAGAATTTTCTTCGCCACAGAATATTATCCTACCATCAAATTACCTACAACTTTTACCCCTAAACAATTTTGATATAAATTAACAAATATGGAAAATTCTTAAATATGAGTTTGGAGGAAAAGAAATCAATTATTTTTTCGGTCGATGACAGTAGTGTACGATATCTCGTTAAATATCGATCATATTATAATTTAAGATTTATACACTAGTACTCGTAAATAAATAACTTAGAGCATTATCAAAGTCCTCCATTATACATTTCTAATGGATACCATCACTGGTAAACCTTAAATATAACGACATCACCGACGAACTGACTAAAAAAGGATCATCTCTACCTCTGTGTCCTATTGAGCCTTTTACTTTCCGCAAAATTTACTCCAGGAGTAGGACTCTAGTCAGTTCATCTTGGAAAATACCGCCCTCTCATCCCTTGGTACTGTGACTCTGGTCCTAGTTAGGCTTTTAATTTTGGCGTTGAAAGGCATGACCAATCAGCCTTGTCTAGGCTCAAATCTGGTCATCTTAGGACTAAGGTTTTCCCGGGGAACAAAGTCTTTCCCACTTGCACAAAATACAACATTAAAGAAGCCAGTCCACACATTTACTAAATTATATTAGCAGAGTGACCTTCTGCTCTACTCTGGTATGGTCCTTGAGAGGTTGAGGGCGGAGACAGTCATGGACCTGATCTGATCTAGATCGGGGGATTAGAAGAAAAAGAAGCTTTATGCTTCTGGGAAATAACACTTTAGCAATAAAAAATATTTTGCCGTTTTTTTTTTATACCGTTTCTTCAGTTATAAGGTACAGAGTGTTAAAAATGGAAGTCAACAAAGAGAAAATGTAGTACATTCACAAATCTTCTTTGGTAAAGGTGAAAATCGAAATTGGCATTCAGGATTCTGATACTATAACAGCCAATTACTTGTCATATTATTTTTCATTGATTCTATTCAGGTGTATTTGATGATAAAGATGCACTTTTCACAGATAAGAATCACCATCGTCGAAAACACCGTTAAAATTACAAAAATGTCCGAATTTGACCAGCATGTTAGCAGTCCAGAAGCTAAAGATCAGTCACAAAACAGTTTGAAATCATTTGCATATAACTAATCAAAAACATGTAAATAAAGCCTTAAAATTCATGTAAAGTAATAGATTTCATTTTCCCCAACCCAATATTTCTATGATTTTTAAGCCATGAAAAAACATCAATTGAAAATCAGAAATAAATGAACCTCTGTAATTTTGATAATGTTAAAACAAATTTCTGATTGTTGAAATCTTTTTTTAATTAATCGTGATTGTAATTTAAATGTTATGAAAGCAATTATAATTTAATTATTTTCATTAACTCTTAAGAATTCAAAATTTAAGATCGTAACAAAATATTTCATTCTCCCTTATTATGAAAATGTAATCTATTATCAATGAAAATATCTTTTCAGTTTTGACAAATGAATGCACGGATATTGTTTCCTTTGATTTTTCAGAAGAGATTAAAACCTCTCAACAAACGATTGCTCAACATAATTGCGAATCTTAAAATAAAGAAATAAAAGAGACAATGGCGACAGATATAAAATCAAAGAACCTAACGTTTAAAGGCTGCGAAAACAAATACGTCATTAAATGAGGATTAAGTTTGAAAATAAATGTAGAGCTTATGAAAAGGACTCAAAACTTAAAATTAGTGTCAGAAGAATCAGAAAAAAATATTTTCCTCTGAGTAGTTCTCGCAATTCGAAGTATCATCTATACTTTTGGCTACAGATTAAATCTCTTACGTTTCTGTTGCCATTCTGTCTTCAATCCAAGAAAAAATTTAATTTGTGCAAAAGGATGTTTATGCCTATTGTGATAAATTCAAAAATTTTAAAACTGAAAATTCATTTATTTTTGTATACATATGTATCAAACCTTAAAGTTATTTTGCATATGTATAAATTTGAAAAAAAATATTAATATTTTAACATTTTCTTTATAATGTAGCTACTTATGCCTGTAAAGCATTTAAGATATAGCAGACGGAGCAAACATTTCTACTGGAAGTACATGTTACACTGCTCAAAACAATTAAAGGATATTGTGGTTTTAGGTGGATCTTGTGGCTGGGAAACTTTTTAGCTGATTGATACAGGGTCGTCAGACGTAGTAGGTTATATGAGAATAAATTACACATGTTTGGCAGAAAAAAATGCATCTAATTGAGCATTTGTGTTCAAAAGGAAAAAAACACAATTTGTGCACATGAGAGAAAAGGAATAAGAAAAGCTGTTTTCTTCAAAGGAAATCATTTTCAGTAGGGGTATGCTTTCCACGGACGTCCAGCAACGTTGAACACTTTTGAGGCAGGGAGTCAATGAGGCTATTAATCACGAATTGAGATATTCTCTCCCACTCTTCCAGAAGAGCTCTTTCCAGTTCTTGGAGAGTTTGTGAGGGTGGTTGGTAGCCATCAACTCGTCTTCCTAGAGCGTGCTAAATGTGCTCTATTGGATTCATGTCTTGAGAACACGCTGGACATTCCATTCGTACAATTCCTTCATCGAAAAGAAATTCCTTCTCCAGGTTAACAACATAGGGCGTACAGTTATCATCTATTAAAATGAAGTCATCTCCGATTGTTGCAGCGTAAGGGACTTCAATAGGTCTGAGGATTTCATCTTTATATCGGCGACCAGTCAGGGGTCCATCTCGAATGATATAGAGGTCTCTGCGCCCGTCAATGGACCATACATGAAGGTCTCCCACACCACCAAATCTGACACTTTCGTGCACGGACGCAGGATTATTCCTACTGCCAATGGAGGGACACTCCAGATGAAAATACGTCTATTATCAGGATGAACAGAAAAACGGGACTCGTCAGAAAAAGAACTTTGCTCCATTCATTTCTCCACTAGTTCACATGCTCTGTTGTTTACTCTCTGTGGTCGCGACGATGCATTGATGTTAGTTGAACACAAACCATCGGTCGGTGAGCATACAGATGGCTACACCATGGAGCCGGTTTCGAACAGTCTGAGTTGAAACCGTGGTGTCAGTAACTGAGTAAAGGTGTTTTTGGGAAAGAATAGTGTTCATATTTTGGTGTCTCTGCGCCGTTAACACTAAATAACGATCTTCCTTGGGCATTGTTGCCCGTTTAAGACCTTGTCCTGATCTTCGTCCTGCATTTCCAGTTTCTAAAAAAACGGTTCCAGATCCATGAAATCACATTTTGTGACACTCCAATGGCTTGCGCTACTTCGGCTTGAGTTTGGCCCCCTTTTAACCTACCAACAACTCTCCAAGCTTTTGAATCAGTTAAAGGATTTCTCTCAGACATAGTACTGATCAAAACAAAGCAGTCACTGAATGCCGATCATCCTTATCTTCATTGTCTTTCATTCAGTTGAAAGTCAAATTTCATTCACTGTCGCTGAAGCGACGTTTTTGAAGTCGAATTCAAAATTAGCATACTCCACAGTTTGAAAATCAGAAAAAATTTGCATTTGTGATTCTCTTCTCCCATTTTCGGCAAAAAAAATTCGCTTATATCTTTATTTTATATAAAACTTACAATACCCTTTGATTGTTTTGAGTAGTGTACTTTAGTTGACTAAAATTACTGAGGTCCCAGCTATATAGATATTAAGTTTAAAATTCTCATTTATACGATGATTAGCCATAAAAATGTCCTTCCTGACTCGTTTAATTATGTTGAAGTGATTCAGTGCTTTTAAGAATATGGGAAAGAAGAATACTGCATACATAGAGGAGAGTCCCGGACTGTGCCTTAAGGTTACCAGTTTTGAAACTTTTGTCCATCACCACATCATCACCTGCTCTCAATCCATAAGCGCTTCATAATTTTGAACAAAGGTCAGTTGAGGAGATCACCCCTGGGCGGTCACCCAAGTCTTCACTTTCACCTTTACACCAGTGACACCAGACTTTGGACATCGAAGATTAATATGGACAACCCATGTAGATCCAGCAATCCAGTGACGGAGAATACGGTCACCTTCTCAATCACTACCAGCGGTGAATGTTTGATCTTCTGACTATTGCTGATCTTAACGGAAAATAACGTGAGGCTGCTAAACTACAAGAGCTCAGGAAGCAACCGCAGAAAATTTCATTTAATTTACGAAACCATCCATTAGAAGATTAGGGTTAATTCCCAATG
>JAPDSC010099052.1:95251-114900 GCA_026290005.1 Latrodectus geometricus | reverse complement strand
CTTAAATACAGCTCACTATCTCTGTGGATGGATCTTTACAACGGCATTTGACTGTTAGCTATAAGTTGTCAAATGTTACAGATCTTGTCTCGGTGCACGTTATATATTACAGAAAACCCAATTAGAAACTTCTGAATTTTTTAGTAATATTTGGCAGCATATATAGCTAACAGTTGGAGGCGCGACTGTTAGGTATAAAGTTTTATATATTACTATCAATCTAGTATCGGTGCACTTCATATATTATAGAAAATCCATTTAGAAACTCTTCACTTCTAAAATATTCAGTAGTGTTTGGCAAAATATATAGTTAATACTTGGAAGTCCGATTGTTAGCTATGTATTGTTAAATATTGCTATCAATCTAGTCTCGGTGCACTTTCTATTCAACAGAAAAACCACTTTTTAGTCTGTGGAAGCCATTGTATTTGGAAATATTTGTTTTGCAGAAAACAAAAATTTATAAAAAATTTTAATTACTTTTACAAAATTATAAGAGAAATTTTAGAAGCGTAATGGAAATTCAAAAGATTCAAAAATTTATAAAAAAATTTAAATCACTTTTACAAAATTATAAGAGCAATTTTAGAAGCGTGATGGAAATTCAAAAGATTCTGTCAAGTAATTAGACGTCTATTTCTATCCCCTATTGCGTATTTGAGATCATTACTTATCAGAATATCTCCTAAAGCACAAAACATTTTTAGTATTATAAATTTATGAAATAGTACATCTTTAAATAAAATCGCATCACAAATGAAATTTATAAAGAAACTATAGGTAATTATATGTATCCTTACATAACACAATCAAATCAAATTATTCATTTGATTTATATTATAGGTAAATGCATAATTTATAAAGAGCGATGATAAATCTTCTTAATGGTAATTTCTGTCAAACAAGAAAGTACATAAAATAAGTCATTACATTTAAGGCTTTAATGTCAGATTCTTAGTGTTTATTCATTAAAATATACCAGGAAGTAAATACTTCCCTATTTCTTGTTTTTTTTTTTTCTGAAAATTGCAACCATATAGAAAAAGGTATTGATTAGTGATTAAAAGTAAAGAATTAAACAACGTAATTATAAGGATGTCTTTCATATCGTTTTAGCAAATAATTTGACTTGAAGTAAAACTAAAATAATTATTTAAAAAAAAGTTTTAATATGTTATATTAGTTTATTTTTAATACAAATACATTGCTGTGAAAATATTTATTTAACTTAAATATTTTATAAACTTGACATTTTTACTGTAATAAAATATAGTCAATAAAAACATTTATTTTTTATTGAACACAATTCATTTTCTTAATAATTAAATGAGCCTATATTTTACAATCATATATATTATGTTCACTATTTGATTAAAATATGAATTAGTTTACCTTTTTTAATTATTTAATTAAGTCACAGAAAATAATTTAATCAGATAAGTTGAAGATATTTATAGTACATATTGGAATAAAATAATGACTTTACAAAATACTTTATTAAATCAATTACTGTTAAGAATATTTTAGGATAATTTCCTTAATGAAACAAAATATAATTGTTAAAAAATTGAAACATATTTTAAACTGTACAGTAAAAAAATAACGATAAATTATTTAAAGGCGTTTATTTAAATAAATACAATTATATATGATCCAACATATTTTAGAAATTTTTTATTAATTATTGCATTAAGAAATGACTTATTGCATTAAGTAAAAATTAAATGCTGAAGAATTCTCATCTACAAACATTGATCTTTCTAAAGAATAAACGTTTTTTAGAGATTTTTTCATACCATAAGAAATGAGAAAATCATTACACATTCCAATGTATAAAAGGGGAGTTTAATTGAATCAAGTATTTTACAAAACAGTTTGGAGTTTTTAAGAACATTAATCACTTGTTTAATCACTAGAAAATGTTTTATTATATAATTATAAAACTAGCAGTCTTTATTGAAATGAACTTGATGTTAAGTTTAAATAAAAATCTATGTTTCTACAATTAAATTATGAATCTTTGCCTAAGTCACTTTACAAATGAAAAGTTTCCTTTCATTATCATAAGGCTTTAGAAAAAAAATTTAAAATACAATATAAGGCAAAATTTTTTATATTCTATTTTCCTGTGTATAATTCGTAGATGATGCGTTAAAAAAGTTTCGAATTTCGTTGTGCGTATTATAAGCCACCGCAGATAATCTGATAAAAACTCTCCGTCGAAAAAAAGACTTAATAAAGCTTTGAAAAAAATGCCTTTTATGTTTTATAAAATGAATAACGGATGACGCTATGATTTGTCTGGTTTATTTCATAGTCAGTTTTGTCCAATTATGTTTGAGAACGAATTCAATTCTTTGAAAAGACATTGCAGTTGCTCTTGGTTATGTTGCTAACTGCTATGCTATTCGCAAGTTGTCTTTAACTGAGCTGTTTCGTTCTGAAAATGCTCAAGTTCATATATTGATTTGTGGAGGCAAAATCGTATAAGTTACATAGCAAATTTTAAACAAAAAATTATAGTGGAGCAAATAAGGGGGGAGGGGAATTATATATATATATATATATGAGCCCATGTGGGGAACTCACTTTACTATCCACAGATGGCAGCACCTGCTGACTGATTCGAACTTTCCCCAGACTGCAGTTAACGACTGGCAAAATTGAACCCGTTGGACCCTCACGTTGCACATTGATTTCATCCTGCTAACTTTACCTGCATAATTATGTGTCATCAATAAAATAATATGTTATAAACTTATGTTACTTAATAGTCAGTGATCTAAATATTTAGTGCAAAATATTAGTGTTATTTAAGAACAAAAAATGTGTCTAATGCGCATTTCGAAAACAAGCCATGTCATTTTGTTTGTTTTTTATTTTATATATTACCACATTCTCAACAAAATATATTTTTGATTATACGTCGAAAAAAATTACCTCGGATTATGGGACGTTTTTTTCCTTTTTTTTTTTTTTTTTTTTTTTTTTTTTTCTTTATCCTAAAAAAGATTTTGAGAATAATATTGTGCAGCGGATTATATACAGGAAAATATTTACATAATTATCCTGTATATAATCCGCAGCACTAGAAATTAATACTTTATTTTTTATTAAAATAAAAGTATACATTTCTATTACTTTATTTTAATGAAAAATATTTGATGTACTTAATATCACTTAATGAATTCAGTTTACATTTTACAAGGATAAATGTTTCAATAAATGAAAGATTTTCTATCAAAATTGATTCCTTTGCTAGCATACTTTGCGATGCTAATAAAAGATTGATTTTTGATAACAAAAGACTATTACGCATATTTAACATAGAAGTTTCAATTATTAAATAAAATAGTTGAATTTTGAATAAATTTATTCTAAGATTATAATTACCCATTTAAACTCTTTACTGGTAAATTACTATTTTTAATTTTGTTATTAAGTATTTTTCCAGTACTGATAATCAAGAAAAGTTTAAATAAAAAATATTTTCATCCAAGTAGAATGTCGAACTGTTATAAGCGAAAATAAAGTGCAATGACAGCATGATATTCAAAATAATTAAAATAGGTTTAATAAAACTTATTTGAATGACTAAATTTCATGTATTAAATTTAATTGTTTTAAAAAAAATTAAAATGATTTGAAAGATTTTTTTCTATGTCAATTATATAAAATATAATTGTTCATTTCAAATCCACAGACAATGTCTTGAATTCAAACAATTTTCTGCATTAATATCATACTGGTTTAAAACAGTATATTTAAAAACCCTTCTCAAAATAATAACATTTCACAAAATAAAAATTAAGACAAAAGTAAAAATTTCATTTTGATACCATTTTAATTTCAGTAAGGAAGATTCTTTGTTTCAAAACAATACTGTGAATGATATAATGTAGGTATTAATTGTACAATAATTGATATAAGCTGCATTTATACCTATTATTGTAATTCCTACACAGAATTTATTATTATAAGAGATATTTAATAAAGTAGTGGTCTGGTTGGTTAGAGCGTCATTCTCGTTACCGGAAGGTAGTAAGTTCGAATCCTCTTTTAGTTGAAGATCGGTCGTGTTCACTCATGGTGACTGGGGCACGTAAAATATGTCGGGTTGAAATGTGTTCCCATTCCAAATTAATATCTCTGGGAGTGGTTGGAGACTGGCTATGGGTCTTCTCTGGTTTCAATCTCTAAATTAGAAGACCCAGATGGTGCTGCCATATATGATCCAAAGTCATACTTTTACCTTCGTATGAGGGTGCTCTATTCCAAAACGGAAGACGCTCATTCCGACTTCATTCGCCCAGTCTCTGACGGGCAGGCTTGGCGTTGCCAAGGGACATTGGTAACAACAGGAAGATTAAAAAATCAATAAAAATAGCATTCAAAATATAAAAAAATAGCACTCGAATATTCTCCATCGCCACAAATTCTGATTGTTAGAAGAACGGAAGAAAATAAAAACCGTAGCTTTACAAAGAATCCTACTACTACGTAGTACTATTGGCTAGGATTATATCTCTTTGGCATGTAATACAGTTTGGATTTGTCAAGCAATCGGTTGGTATAAGTGTCAAAGGGTGTTTAGAGGAATATTGTACCACTCTTCATGGAGGTATTGTAAAAGTTCTGAAGAAGATGCCGGTAGAGGATATGGATTTCGTATTGAGTGTTCTAAAATAGACGGTAATGTTTTAATTATATTGACGTCGGGTGATTTTGGCGGCGTTCGTGCTCATCAGACTAGTCTTGCTGCATGAGTCAATGTATTATCATCCTGAAAAAATAACATCTCTTTCGAGAAACAAAACCTTCATGATAGGATGGACCAAGTCGTCTAAAACTTTTCTACACTTGTCCCCAATCATTATTCATCATGCACGGTGATATATCATGACAAATCCATTTCCATCCTTGTCAATTGGAAAGAGAAAATCCCTTTCATATACTTATGCAGGTATTCTCCAAACACGCAACCAACCTGTTGTAGGGAAAAATGTGACAGATTATTCATCAGACTAAACTTATTCCTGACAGTTATCAATGAATAAGGTGTTTTGTGAATCACATCTCTGTAAACGAAATTTGGCTTTGATATCTGTGGTAAGTTGTTTGGGACATTGTATCCAGTTTTAATTTAAAAACCCGCAATAAAATGTGAATAATTTGAAGTCATTTCAATGAAAAATGGGGAAGAATTTGGATGAAGCGGGTTCATGATATCCAAATCTCTTGGTCTCAAATTCGATCCTAATCACCACTGGTCATCAGGAAATGGTTGCTGTGTTTCTATTCTCTGCATATATGCTGTCCGGACTGATACTGTAAGGTCCAATAGCTGAAAATTAAGTGAATCAATTGAATATCTACCGCTTGTGTTTTTCTAAAGGAACTTTTCAAAGAGAATATTTCTCAAATGAAACAAAATTCTTAATTTAACAACATAGCTGACTAAAATGCAGAATGCAAATGCGTCATATCCTTCGCCATTATTAAACAGCAGCTAGGATCGAATTCGCAATCTTCTATTCTGAAGAGTGCAATATTAACAGTACGTGATTGCTTTATTATTGTGAGCCCTTGGATTCATACCACATACATTCATCATCACCATTTAATAAACAGCCTTTCAATATTCTCACTTCCTGTGACGTCAAAGTTACATGTCAAGTACTTTCGACGATTTATTTTGTTTGATCTGTACGCCACATAAACTTATAAAAATTTAATCTAATTGGTTACAAGTAATTCAGTGCCGATATTTATTTCACCATTTGCTTCCAATCGGTCATCATTTTGTCTCTAATGTTACCCACAAAAAGCATTTCAGTGAAACTAATTTCTTAAAATGTCACGATGGTGAAGTAAAATAGCGACTAAACTTGAATTTGGTGGTTATTTTGTCAAAAACTTCAGCAGTAGTCGATGATACAATACAAACTGTTTCATTGCCTTCAATTATTTCATATAAAACAATTCTGATGAAAAACATCATTTGAAAGAATAAAACCTTTTTCTTATTCTCTTCAAAATACTATTCTTTTTCACTTATCTATGAAAATTATTCAGCTAACTCAATCATAAAAGGATTTGATCAAACACAAAAAGATAAAAGGGCGCATTGCTTAACAAGTTGTTAAATAAAGTTAAATTAGTCACTTTTATAAAATTTAAATACACGAATATACACATATACAAATGAACAATCTACCCTTGGTATTTGTCACATGACAGGTATCAAGTGTAGTAGCGCCATGTGGTGATGACTCCATTGTTAGCTAACCGACATCCATTGTTTGTTACTGTCTTCCTGGAAGGTCTTGACACCACGTTGTAGACCACTTTAAGATCTAAAACTGTTGCAGGCATGTAACGTCTATTGTGTCAATGACTTTCGAGAGAACTTTTCATAAATAAAAGGACGTATTCACGTGTCTCAAGGGAGGAAACTTAATAAACTCCAAAACACTCATCCCAACACATGTGCATGCAGAAAATAAAAGCACAGCATTCATCTACCGTGACTGGACCTTTTGCTCTTTAAGCCTTTATCCTACGCCTAGTTGAGAGCTTTTTCTGAAAGACTGTGAGTCGTATCGAACTACAAAGAATTGTACCTTGTGGATAGCCTAATAATCCAAAACTGTTATAAGGCATTTATATACCTTTTATATAGACCTTTCTTGAAGCAATGTTCATGCACAGAATGCAGTATTCACCTTTTGGAAAAGAGAAACCCGGAAAATTCCCAAGCACCTTCCTCGACAGATATACACGGTAAAAACGAAAGAGTAAGACCACTCTTCCGCTCTTCAACGGGATCTAAACTGGAGCTTTCTTCTCCGAAAAATACATTAACAAGTAGATGTAGTCCCGCAGTTTGTACGCATCGTTAAGAATAGACTTAATGTTCTAATTGTGATTCTCAAGGGAAAAATGAATACAATGGGTTAACTGAATTGAATTTAATCACATATTTGTCAACAGTAAGGATTTAAAATATGCCGTTTGAGAAATGTTTCCATTTTTGTTAAAATATTGCCTAATAATATATAATTAAATATCTTTCCCCATACCTCCTATCTCTCCGATAATTATAGTCAATTTTAACAATTACATCTTTTCTTTGTTTTTCCTGGATCAAGTTCGCATAGATAAAGATTATTTTCATCGGATACTCATGTTCCTATATTATAATATCACAAAATAATTTTCTCCGTTTTTTAATAATCTTCTACTCTGCTACAATATATCTCTCTTAATGTATATTATTAGATAAAGAATTAGAAACCAAACTTGAAATTTATTTCTGTCTGTAAAAATACTTTTATATGAATAAAAACGAATAATGATTGTGATGAAAGTTTTATATACATTTTATTAACTAGATTCAGCACTAATTCTTATAATTTTCTGACTACTATTGTTCAATAAAATTTTATAAAGTGAATTATACTATTTCATGTTCATCAGTTTGTTTTAAGTGTGTGGAAATTTAAAAATTATTTAGGCAATATATTGCCTAAAAACTATTGGAATATGAAAACACTTTTTTACCCTTTTTAGTTCATAGCCCAAAATCGTGATTCTTATTATTTTGGGTTATGTACTAAAAAGGGTAAAAAGTTTCTAAATTTCGGTAAAAACAAAAGTGGCGTGGCACTTTTGTATGCATCGAAAATCTTAAAATGTGACACCAAATTTTACTACTGTATATACGGGGATTCTAAATTGTTCTTACAAATTAAGAGGAATGATAATATATTCATCCAGACAAACAATAACTACATAGGATCATGGGGCTGTATTCCACTCTGAGAGGCAGTAAAGAGGAATTCTTACCTGAACATACAACAGTGTTGGGTAAGCGAATAGATAATACTAAAAGTTTCACAATTACATTTAGTGTTAATTGAAAACCCCACAGAGCAAATGCTTAAAATGCCGACTACGTGTGTCGTTGTAGTTGATACCAGCAAAAATACGACTGGCGCACCCTCTCTAAAATTCCTAGTGCCCTCGGAAACAATGATTCTAGCCGCGAGATCTTCAGCTGAATCAGCAGGCGACTCATAGAGAAAGTTTCATGTGCCTCCAGAAGAAGAAAAAGTCTAGTGGGTTGAGATCCGGTGAGTGAGGAGGCCAAACCGTCCAATCCATCGTGCGGGATAGCATTCACAAGAAGTTTTAGACGATAATACTTAAAGCAATGATGTTGCTCCGTTTTTAAAGGGCAATGTCTATTCTGATTAACTTTTATCCGGTAACCAATGAGAATTCAATGCTCTGTGGAAATTTGCATACGGTAAACTCGGGATAGATTCTTGATGCATTTCTACTTTCCTATTTTCGACCTCTCAGAGTGGAAAGTGACTCTATGTTCCTATGTAATTATTGCTTGCATAGATGAGTACTATAACCCTAGACCACGGTGCCTAATTGGTTAGGGCGTCGTTCACGTTACGGAAAGGTGGTGAGTTCGAATTCCGGATTAGCCGAATGTCCGCCGTGCTCAATAATGACGACTGGGGCATGTTAAATCCATCGGGTCACAATGTCCTTCATGTTCCCATTACAAATTAATACCTCTGGGGGTGAGTGGAGCCAGGCTTTGGGTCTTCACTGGTTTCAATCTTTAAATTGGAAGATTCAGGTGGTGCTGCCATCTATGAGCGAAAAGTTGTACCTCCACCCTTCGTATGAGGGTGCTCTATTAAAATAAACGGAAGAAGCACCTTCTTTTCATTCGCCTAGTCTCTCTGACGGGCGAGTTTGGCGTTGCCAAATGTCATTAACAAAAACAACTATAACCCTTCTTAATTTATAAATCAATTTAGAATCACCCTGTATAATAATTATTCAGCTTTTTTTATTAAGAGTAAAATAACAAACATATTCTTGTTTTTGAAGCATATAATTGTATTATTTTATTTTACATTCAAAATTATTTTCATAAACTATTTTACACAGTGTAATATTGATAATTAAACAACTGTTAAACTTCTCTTTTCCTTTGTGGGCATCAAAATTTTGAAATTGTTAAAAGTGTTTAGGTTTAGAATCACTCGCGATAAAAAAAATGGTTTTAAAGTTTTTTCTCTGACAAAAATCAAAATAAGTTATAAACAGATATGAATTAGAAAAATGTTTAGAACAATACATTTTAATTTATTGAAGATTAATAAATTCCAATATAGTTAATAGTTATAAATTGATAAATATATCAAACAATTTTCTTTGAGCGTTTTTAATTACCATACAGAATTAATCATACTTATTTAATTATGGAACTAATTAATTAAAAAAACATTCGTGTCTTTCATTAATAATAAAATTATCTCAATACTTTTGTGTAATTAAATAAAACATGCAAGTGTAAGTGATGATAGACTTTGCTCCGAAAATGCAAGGAAATTTATATATTTCTAGAAATTAAATGTATATTCTTGTTATTAAATTTGCTTTCAAGAAACTCAAGAATAATAAGAATGAGATCAAAAGGAAATTAGTTATTCTTATTATCTTTAATTAATCGAATCAGCATATATAATCATATGTAGTAATTAGATTTTCATTAAAAGCGTAATTAATATTTTTTACACTTATTCCTACTCGCTAGAACACCACGTCTTGACAATTAACAAGTTTCATAATTATTTTTTTTATATTACATTGTACATTGGGCGGAAAGTTATTTATAAAAAATATTAATGTATTCCTTTTTAAAAGTCTGTGTTAAATGTTATTGGTCAGAATAATTTATATTTATTCTAAATTTGCGAAAAATAATGATGGTTTGTGCTAAATGGTTAGAAATAAAAGGTTCAAATAGTGGCTGATAGATGACGCTGTAACTGCTACATGATTTAGGATTCTATCCTAGCCATTGCTCAACAAAAAAAGATATATTCCGCTTTAATCATCTGTATGCACATCTGTCGGTGCTTAGAATTTTAATGAATTTTCCTCCTTGATGACTCCCTAGACGAGTACCTACTTTAATGAATTTCATGATGAAAGTCAAAACGCAAAACTCCTTTCTCGTTATTCAACAGCTGCTGGTATCGAATATGTGAACTTTCACCTCAAAAAACCTAGTTTTTGTTGCACCAGAATACTTCCCTGTAGTTGAGCTCTACCAGTTGATGGAGGGAGTGTTCGCATTTTTGAAGCAGGGAGCAAAGCAGACCACCCCCAAATACTTGTCCTGAACTTGTAGAGATATAACTTCAATTGAAGGGCATTGCAACCACCTTTAATCAATCAAGATGGCGGATCCTCGGTCTCTCTATCTACCAATAATGAGAAAGGCGCCCCAATTTACGAAGCTACCACATGAATATGGTCAACTGTTTATGAAAGGTCATCTGAACTCTGTGGCACGACAGCCCATCGGGGAACAAGGCCTACACAGCCCATCAGTGGTCAGCCTGACGCTAAGCCCCCAGTGTTTAGTACCGAATCATATTTGGTACTCAGTTATATCGATTTACTGGAGGGATGATGAAAAATCACCCAGAAGGTAATTTACTTGATATTAAAATACCTTGCAATAACAATAAACTACGCCATATCAAAAAAGTTAACAAACAAACACTCTTAAGCAATTTCAAGTACATGGCATATAAGAAATTGCACATTTATGATATAAAGAAAAAGGTGTAGGAAACTCTCATTGATACTATATATACCCACGAATTTTGTTATGCAGCAGGTGGGAAAGTTGCCCGGCTGTATTATCGCAGTATTGCTTGTGGAGCTTCCATACTAAAAGGACAACCATGTGGACTGAAATATAAAATATTACACATTTTTCAAGCAACCATTGCCAAAACTTTAGTTGTCTATCTTGAAAACATGATCAATGAATTTAAAACGACGCCTTGTGAAATGTTGCACAGGGTATTAAGCAATTATTTCGACTTCAAAGAAAAACATTGCTAGAGCTATCAGCAGTACTTTGGAAACATTTGTCCTCAATAAATCGTGTGAACAATAGACATGATGACCAGCACAATTTACAAAATATCTTCTTCAAGGCAATTCATTTAGAATTATGAACAGCCAATAAGCTATTAGTCATCACAAAGCACGTCTGGCAATCAGTAGATGCAGTCACAACAACTTACTGAACTACGACTTAGTGGTTTATCATGGAACATTGCTGCTCAAAATATGCCAGCAGGGAGTAGTGCTTGGTCATCATCGTTTCACCGTGTGCAGAGCCCTCGTTATGCCAGCCGAGTAGACCTTCATCATCATCGAAAGGTGCTAATGAAAGCATGCGAAAGGATTTGCTGTTCAGACTGATAAACATCCCTCACAAGTTACGCTGAGGAGTGTGTTTTCTGCATATGATTCAGGTCGTCTATACATTGTAAAATGAGCTTTGAAGAGAGACTAATATATAAAAATTCTCGTTTCATACCCCAAGTAAATGATAGGTATCAAAATAGTCATTTACTTTTTATGTAAAAGTACCGTGTCACAATTCTATAAAAATTTTAAAATTTTTGCAGGAAAAAAAATATAAGTAATTTCATTGAATGGGAACAGCCGAGATATGAACACTTTTGAAAACTTATGGGCGATTGTCGAGAAAGAATTTAAAAAGAAGAAAACAACTACAAAGCAAGCTTTAATTGAAGAGCTCATGAAAATATGACATCATAATGTAGAAATGAAAGAAACATTTAAAATTCTAGTAAAGAGTATGCTATAAAGAGTTAAAATGCTCATTGAGAACAAAAGGATATTTATAAAACATTAATTTTTATTTACATAGGTTATTATTTTATAAAAGTACACTGGTTAAAACGACAAAAATTCCCTTTCAGTTTAATAATGTAGACATCTATGTACGTATATATTCAGATTTATATTTCATCTATTAGTTTTTTTTAATATATTTCAATGATGTTTTTAAAGAATTTTGTTTTTACTTTTGTTATCTTCTGAGATGAGTATTGTATCTTAATTTGCTTAAACTTATTAATTACGTATCTTAATTATCATGTGCTCAAACACACATAAGCAAAACCAAAATGTTTCAAGAAACGTTCACTTTTTTCAAACTCAGATTTCATAAATAGAAACATGTTTTTCTCGAGATTTCCTATAACAAATAGAACAGAACTATAAATCAACATCATAAAATCGAAACAAAAAATTACATGACGTAACTAAGACGTCGTACTTATATTCGGATGGTAGAGTATTTGATACCTAGACCAACCGAACAAATTTTGCTGAGAAAACCTAAACTTATGAAAAGAGAGAGAGAGTTCCATAGAATTCAATCCCTTCTGTAAATGTTATATAACATAATAAAAAAAGGCGCCAACTCAGAAGTCGACTCTATTCCTTGAGTGTAATACAAAATAACCATGTCATTAAGAATGTTTATGACTTAGTTCAATAGAAATAAGAACCAGAACACGGTAATCATTTTTAATAATGTACTATGAAGTTAAATGTACACCTGGTTTAACAAAAACAAATATTCTCAAATATTAATATTCATTTATCGATATATATTATTATTATGTTATTTTATTCCATATACCTCCAATAAAAAACATGCAATCGGAAGTTTGAATATTTAATGTAAAAACAACATTCTTTCCGGCTATGGAATGAATGACTATTTTCTGAAATAATGAGAAAGAATGTTACAGCGAAGAATTCATTCTTTTTTCCGTTTAAATAAGAAAATAAGTAAATAAAAAATTTTTGAGGAAGGGAATGCGAAGATTAAAAAGTAACATACCGGAAGCCCTCTAGCGGAGGAGAAAGTAATTGTGTGGAACAAAAAAAAAATTTCAGCTGATGATGAGGAAAAGTATTTTTGGGATGTTATTTTGTATCAAGAGCGTGAAATAGATGAGAGAATGTGTCAAATACTGATTGTACCATTGCGTGCAATGCTTCGAATTCTTCGTTTTCTTTTATCGAACTTACCTAAGATGTATGTTTTGATAAAAGAAATTCTCAAAATATATATTACAGTGTTTTTCCTTTAGTTTTTCATGTTAAATTTATTTCGCTGTAACAAAAGATACATGAATATACGAATTACTAAACTTAAAAAATTATGTTTCGAATTCTTTTTTCTTTCACAATTCGATTAAGTTGAAGGATTCTAATCGCAGTCAAAAAAAGTTATCCTGAATCGAATATCGCAACAATAAAAACATTTCAGTAAGAGTATTTTTTATATATACGGTAAGTCAAAAAATAGAAGTCATTTAAGAGTACATGAGAAAATATTTTTCAGGTCATATTCAGTTTCACGCACTTGAATCAGTTTCACGCATCGAATCTTATAAAACTTCAACTGTAAAAATTTTTTTATTCTCTATTCGATTTGAATGGATGAAATCTAATCGAATTCCAGATAAAGTAATTCTGAAGGGAAAACTATCGTTATAAGACAATTAAAATCATTAAGTTAGGGAGAGATGTATTCTAAGAGAATCAAAAATCTATTAAGTAATGACGATTTCACATCCTCATTTAATGTTTTTTTTTTTTTTAAATGAAGGATTTTATTTGAAATTGAATATTCCATTGCTCTCTTTGGTTTGCGAAAATTACAACAGAAAGAATTTCGATCGTCCTAATCACAGACTCTAAGCATGCCGTCAGAGGGAGTTATGTTCTTGCCGTATTTTCCTCCGTCTAACTATTTAAAAAAGATTATGCAATTTTTTTTTTCCTTTTGGCCAATGGGAGTCAGAGGTCTTAATTATTTATTGGTCTTTTATCAAAAGTCTGAAATAACTTGGCAAGGTTAAAACGCAAGCGATTTGGGGGGCTACTTGTATCAAAAACGAGCTAAACTCGTTTTAAACAAAATGTGTTAAAAAAGGAATTAAAACCAGTTTATATTTGGAATAATAAATGTGTTTTATAGTAAACAAGTTGCTTTGAAAAAAAAAACTTTTTTCAACTCTGAGTTTTAATGGCTCCTAAATTCTGGAATAGCTATTAGTTTAAACTTGACATCGCTTTTAACTGAATCTTTATTGTTGAAAGCAAATTATTCTCGTTCCTACAGAAATATATTTATGAATACATTCCAATATAAGATCTTTCCTTTTAATTGTTTTTACTTTCAAATCGTTTTCCTTAAGCTTAATTTTCTCAAGCAGAAATGTCACGAAATCTCATGGAACAAGATCTGAAGTGCAAGGTGTGTGTTCAAGAAGTTTCCCTCCAAAACGTGTCAAATATTTGACGCAGTCTTTGGGGTGGTGAGCTGAATTGCCATGGTGGAAAAATCATGTGGCCATTCTTGATTTTGGGCATAAATTTTCCACTGAATATATGACTTCAGGCAAGCATGCTCAGTGTACCATTAATCCATCACTCTCTTTTGTGTGTCCAAAACAATATGCTCAACAATTCCAATTGATTTGAAAAATACAACAATTATCTTTTTCTTTACACAGTTGGAGATTTTCTGACAGTAACTTAAGTGTCCTCGTCATCAAAAACCCATTTACTTATTTTGAGCTTGGGTCAGCACATCATAATAATACATTTAAATCTCACCATCTATCACAATGCTGTTCACATATAGAGATTGTGCTTTATCAAACATTTTTCAACATCAACTCACAGTACGAGTCATCTGTTCTTCTGTTAGACTATGTGGCATCTAGAGACAGTTAAGCTACTTTACGTGTAAATGGTCATTCAGAATGGAATGAATTTCTGGTGCACGAAGGCTTATGATCCCCTGTATCTGCTGGTAGGTCATGCGTCCTTTTTTGTACGCCATTTTCTTTACAGTAAAAATAATTTCTTCTGTTACTGACGTTTGCGGGCTTCCTTCTATCTCAACGTTCTCCAAATTTACCCCTTTGAATTCCCTGTACCATCTGGATATAATCGTAATCATCATACAACGCAAAAGTCATTTCTTCTGTAACGACGCGTAAAGTTATGTATCAAAACTACCCTCATTAAGCGATTATGATGCCATAATCCCTACGTTAAGCTATCCTTCCTTCCTCAGTGGCAAATCTGCCCAGTGTGGGCCATGGCCTACTGCAGAGCAGATTTCCAGACCACTCTGTGCTCTTATAAACTCTACCAGTTTTTTATTTTCAGAATCTTTAGATCTGTTACTTTAAGCTATCACTGCTAAAGAATAATTGAGCCTACATATGTGCCGGTGGGTACTGTGCAAGCATGGACATGTGTGAACATACTGCAAACTGTAGCTTCGTGACATTTTTTTTAGTCATATTGCAAAACTTTTATAGTACCTTTTGTATTTACAATGGAGACTTTTACTGCAAAGATAGTCAGCGGGCTCTTAGGCCCACCAATGGCACCTTAATTTTGTTTTAAATAAAGGTATTGTCACCTTAATTTTATATTAAATAAAAGTATTAGGGCCCCCCTACTGATGATGGAGAAGTTTAAACCTGTTATCTAATTGGTAAAGTTCAGGGCTTCTCCACATTGTTATGTATGTATGTATGTATGTATTTACAATGGTCATTCTAATTACTTGTGTTGGAAATAAATAAAATATTTATGTAGTGCTTGTTATATTAATAAATTGTGCTTAGATTATATTTCTTTCACGCAGTTCACCTTCGAAAAAATTCGGAAAAATATCGACAAGGGAACAGCTTATGTTTTGTTGAGTCGGAAGGATACATATGTTGTTTAAAGGAAATAGATTTTTGACACTTTGACATACATATAAAAGACAGGATCTCTATAAATTGAGCTATCCATGGAAATTGTCCTCAAACTTAATTAACCTCAGATCACATCTTCGACTGTCAAGCAATTATTGACTCTTTTCTTTGATTTGGAGAACCACCACAGGATATCTTTTATAGCCACCAGTCTCCAGAATTGGCGGCCCTTGGTGTCAATGTGACTTTGGTTCTATATAATCTTCACCAACTAGGACACGACAATAACAGCAACATGATAGCTAAGTTACTCTTCCTTGGATACCTGAATTACACTTTTCTGTGTTATAATCTTCATTTATACTTTTAAAAAATAAACATTATTATCTAAAAAACAGAAATTAAATTTTAAAACAACAATCTAGATATATGTATGAATGCATAAACCGTCTTTCAACCTACCACCGACATCCGAAGGGCTTATCTTAACCCCGTTTTTCACCATCCAACAATACTAACTCAAATTTCCTTATGGAAATAGGAATGAAAGATAAATTGGAATTTTAAAGAGGAAATGGGGTGTTACAAATTAAACATTATTGATAATATAAATTTATATAAAAACAATATTAATATAATTTATTAAAATACCAATTCTGAAAATAATTTTGGAATTAATTTTACAAACTATTTTTCAGATTCTAATCGAGATTTATACTTTTAACAGTGAATATCTTGTGATTTATGATCTGTGTTAAATAATGAGAATTTATAAATATATATATTTCTGTGTTATTATCAAATATTAATTTAGGAAAAAAATAACAGAATTTAATAATTTCAATGGTTTATTTATTAGAAAAACTAAAAACAAATAGCCTAACTAAATCTTTGCATGTAGATTTTTCATAAGTCAACCATATGCAGTTTTTATTATGCCTTATATAGTTCACTAACAGGAAAAGCCAGTCATTTTAGATCGTTGCTTCTTGTGGAAAATATGTACCCAGTGCTCGGAGAAAAAATGCGATTTGGAAAAATAACGCTATTTACTAGTGTATATATATATATATATATATATATATATATATATATATATATATATATATATATATATATATATATATATATATATTTCATTTTCTAAATGTGAAAGCAGAAATTCATGAAATTTTCATCCGATTCCAAAAAATTTTAATACGATTAAGTGTAAGTGATTTGAGTAAACCGTCTTTTTTCTTTTTCTTTTTTTTAAATTTTTTTAAGATTATGAATAGCAGCAATAAAATTTGCCTGACTCAACTAATTCTTTGGGGTTAATAAAAATGACTCGTTAACATTCTTAATGCAAACCATCAATTCCAAAATGTACTTTGACACATTTCAAGCTTGTACTATTTCAATGAAGATACAGGACCGTTACTACTAGTTTCATATATGCAAAGCAGTGCAGGTAAACTCCGGACTATACCCTAAGGTTAAGGGCTTTGGAGTTCTCACCCATCTTGAAATCCATCATAATTTTGAACCACGATCGAGTGACGAGAATCGAGTGAATAAAACTATCTATTCATAGAAGAGGGGTGCCATTGCCTCTAATATTCAGGTCACTAAATATTCCATGCATTCTCCAGTGGATTCCTGCACATGTGGATATTGAGGGGAACGAATGTGCAGATGCCCTTGCAAAAGAAGATAAAGAGCAACCTCGAACAGTCACCTGTACAGACACAAATGCCGTTGCCAGGCGAAGAATCTATGATCAGCATTTTGGCAAGGCAACAATCCCTGATCTAGACTGCCCAAGAAACCTCTCCTCTACAATAGCTCGGCAGCGTACTGGACATTTCAAGGGCATGAAGATATCACCAACTGGTATTAAATCCTATCCCAACTGCGAGCACTGTCCTCAATCTGAATTAACTCCAGATCATGTCTTAAACTGCCAAGCCATTATCCCCTCCCTCTTCGAACTAGGAGCTCCACCAATTGAGATCCTCCATAGCCATCGGAATCCTGAACTGGCAGATCTCATCAACAAGACTTTTGGTGGACTGTAGACTTTTTGTTTTTGCACTTCACACTTACTCATAGACGCGACAACAACAACAATAAAACTATCACATTATTAATTAACATTGTGAATCTCCATTTTTATTTTAGCTCATAAATAAAGTTGTAATGGTGCACACACACAGCTGTTTAAGTGACACACTTGAACAAGGTTTAAATAATTATTGGAGGAAAAGTAATCCATTATTTCTTCTGTAGACGTCTATGGTGATCGATATCTTATTAGGTATCGATCAAACAATTTCAGATTTATGCTCGTTGGAGAAGTGACATTTGACACTGAATTCATTCAGTTGTGAGTCACAATGTGTTAAAAATGGAAGACAACAAACAGAAAATGCTATACATTTTAGTTTTTCTTTTATAATGGCAAAAAAGCCAGTAAGGTGGCTAAAATCCTGAAAGGTGTTTACCCCGTCCCAATACTGTACCAGCCAGTTATGTGCAAATTTAGTTTCGTCTAGTCCGTTCAGGTACTTTTGATGTTAAAGATGCACCTCACATGGGTGTAGCATCGCCGAAAATGTCAATAAAAAATAATCGAAGGTGACTGCGTGTTAGCAGTCGTAACTTCACTCAGGACCTAAAAATCTACCTTAAAATAGTTTGAAACCATTTTAGAAAGCGAGTCCGAAACAAGTTACATAAAGTTCCCGTAAAAATAATGGATTTCTTTATTCCGAAGCTAATAAATCGCTATTATGATAGTTCCCAAATCCGTTAAATTTATGAATAAGAAAAAATAACGGGTACTCTTTTAAATTGATCCCCCAGCATTATCAACAATCTTTGCTATAGGTACAATTACCAATCAAATATTTTTATGAAAAATATTTTATTATTTTTTCATTTTACATAACAGACAGTAATATAATCTCTGTGATTACTTTGTCCATACCTTGACACACAATTCAAAATGAGTAAAAGGTGTAAATACATTTAAACATTTTATACTATTGATAAATTTAAATTATTTTCCATACACGCACACTTCATAATTTATAATAATAAGAAACTTATAGGATAACAAAATTAAGGATTTCCTCAAAACAAACTGTTCGAATGTTTTTCAAATAAAAACTTTCTGTGCACATAAATTGTCCATCATAATAGAATTTAAACTTGCCTCGGCCCAAATGCAAGCCGCTTTTTATACTTTTAGAAAAATAAAGTAATTTGATTGTAAACATCTGTCAACCAACATTTCTTAGTTTTACGAAAAGTTGTTTCCCATTTTAACGTAATTTGTTTGAAGTTATTTTTTGCACGAATTCTTAACGCTTTTCCTATAATTCTTTAATGAATCTTAAAAGGAAAATATTTGAACAATTTATCGTCTCTTAAAATGCAAATAAATGTAACAAAGCATATTACAAATTTTAAGTATAAAAATGCACATAAATTACATTTTTATGAGAAGGAAACTTCGACTCTCAGCATGTAATAACCATTAGCCTCCAAAACCTCAAAAGACTAAAATCATTGATCATAAAAATACGTTTATTGGTGTGTTAATAAAGTACATGTTAATTAATATACATTAAAATCTTACCCCAGAATGGTTTTCGCGTGAAAAATGTGTTTATTTTTAATGAAATTAAACCCTTAAGAGTACTTCCAACTATTCTCAGTAATAATGTTCTTGAGAAAATATGTATTCTTATATCTTCAGTGATTTATTCCTCTTAAAATTTACATACTTAATATAATACATTTTCAGAGAATTTATTTTAAATATCATTTGTATATGCACCGGAAATCATTTGTGAAATAATAAAATTTATAAAACAAAAATAACAAAAAAAATCAGTTGATATAAAAAAAAAATTGCCCTTTGGGTAGTTGGGAAACTCTCTCTCCGCATTATATATATATATATATATATATATATATATATATATATATATATAT
>JAPDSC010099052.1:81381-95241 GCA_026290005.1 Latrodectus geometricus | reverse complement strand
TATATATATATATATATATATATATATATATATATATATATATATATATATATATATATATATAATGTGGTATTTTTTGTTTGGTTTATTGGAATTTTTATACAACCACACACCTCCATGGGAAATATGTTCCCAGAACGTTTTTATTTCATTAATAATAACCTTGAAAATTGGTAAACTGATTTTTGTCATGCAACGAGTCATTTTTAGGAAATATTTTAATCATCTCTTAATTGTTTTACACAATAATTTTTCAAACAGCGTAATGTTAACAGAACTCTTTTTACATACACGGTTAAAAATGTTTTCATAGCAGAAAAGTAATCTCATGAAACATGCCCAATTTGGTTTGTCTCTCAATGATCATTGTTGGCAGACAAAGGCCCAGAAAAGATTCAAATGGATTCTGAGCCACATTCTATGAGAAAATCAAACTTGAGAACAGTTTAATTAAAGGCGTTAACATTCGGTTCCCAGCTTGGAACTATATATTTGTCAATACACGTCTATTAATTCAAGTCTTGTCAAATTCAATTTTTCATAAATTTCTATATATTAACAATTGCACAATTTCTTGTACGCCAAATGTGCACGAAAAAATATACATAAACTTGAGAAGTTCTAGATTTACTAGATAAGGACTGCTCAAGTAATGAATGACTTGCCAGAGGTTCCTTTTGGATGTATGTATATGTGGTTTAAGATATGTCCATTGCCATTCATGGCAACATAAACGTAACAAACCCATGAAGAACGTCATTTAGAATTGACTAATTATATTCTAAGGTGCAACTTACGACTAAATTGTCATCCCTGTATAAACACATGACAATGTGAAATTTGCAAGCAAAAATTTGTGAGACACTTTAATACCAAGTTCCCAAGAACAAAATTTAAGTTCTTAAAGCAGAAAAAGCTTCCAAGAACATATTCATAAAAATTCGAATGATGTAAAAACATTATTTCAATCAGCAAATATAAAATAACATCCAAAAATCACTATAGGTATAAGTTCAATATCACAAATAATTATGATTATAAATTGTGAATTAGACTTTTTTTAATGTTATTTTTCCAGATATTTTTATGTATAGTTAAATGATTTTTACAATCTGCAACACATTTTTTTCATATAATTTGGAAACAATCAAATTTGCAAATGTTGAGAAAAAAATTACTTTGCTTTGAAAAAAATTGATCTATTTATTAAAATAAAATTTTCAAAGTATATAAATACAGGTGCGCTTCACTCTTCGGAAATTCAAATTGACTCGGCTAATTTAACATAATTTTTTCAGAATTGGAATATGAGTTTGGTGAGATAAGACCAATTCATGGGTTATAATGGCCTAAATGACAACTCATTAATAGCAATTATATATGTGCAATAATAGTAAATATAATATGTGCAAGAAGTATCTAGAGTAATATACACAGTCAGTTAAAAAGACAACAGAATTATCATTTATGTATAGTAAAAATAATGTAGAGGTATTTTTGCTCGATCATTTTTCAAGACATTTTATGCATAATTTTCAAGTTTCTGAAACCCAAAGAAATTTTTCAGAAATCAGGTGACATATATTTTATGTAACTTCAAAGATATTTTCAGGCTCCAAAAAATAAATTTAAAAAAAATTCTTTTAATATTTTAAATATAAGGTGTACTTTTTCCTCCAAAGAAAATATGTGTGAAAAAGAAGGAATAAATCTCAAGAAATCAGACTTGACCATTTTAGAGTACCAGCATAAAGATAATCCTTCGAAAAATGCAGTACAAACTTGTAATAAAAAAGTAAATTTCTGATGAATCAGGCAATTTTTCAGGAATCCCATGTCACAAATTTTATGTGGGCTTAAAGATTTTTTCAGGATCAAATTTAAATAAAATAGTTGGAGTTAAATCTCGTAAATATAAGTGAGCTTGTTTTCCCAATGGAAATTTACAAGAAAAAATCAGACTTGACTATTTTAGAGTACAAGCATAAAGATAATCCATGTTTATGTAAAATGCAACACTGATTTGTAACAAAAAAAGAAAAAAATTCTGATAAATAAGTAAAAATGTAAAAAAAAAAAAAAAAAAAAAAAAAAAAAAAAAAAGACATACTCATTATTTTCTTTAACTTTTTTTTACAGGTATTAACAAAATCAAATTATTAAACTGCCTCATGAATGAAATTGTGAATTGAAAATATATAAATTACAAAAGAACTGTTAATAGCATATACAATAAAATATTGTACATTGACTTTTAATAACAATCTAAAAGTCAATCTACTATCAATCAATCATAGCATTCTATGGCATTATTTAATAATAAATACTGTCATAGAATGCTAAGATCATTATTAAAATCTTCTAAAAAATTTTGATTTGGCTTATCAAATTGGTTATGTTTCTTTCAAAAGACACTCTAACGTCTCTTTTTGCATATGAAAGTTAGGAATGGACCTACATTTTAAATAAGCTGTGAATAAAATAAGAGATCTGAATAATAATAATAATAATCAGGTCAGTGGAAATATCAATTTTGTGATTGGAGGGAAAAAAACAGTATATGAATGTTAAAATAAATACATTAATTACTCAAAATATTAAAGTATTTTGTTTGCATGAAATTTCAAAATGTGCAATCACATCAAAGATTATGAAGAGTTATACATCTTTGTCACCAATAACATTTTAAGTAATAAATATCTGTCACTTAGTGTATACTACTATGAAGTATGTGTATAAATTAAAAGTACAATATGCAAATAGTAAAGCATAAATCAAACATAAATGCACATTATACTAAATCAATTTTAATGACACTCTAAAAATTATATTTTTGCATAAATTAAGAATATTACAACTTATATGCATTTTCATACAGAAAGAACTTATGGTTTAAAATGTGACCAAATTTACACCCTAGTAATTCAACAAAAATTATATATTATTCTTGATATATACTGAGGTACCTTATGTTCAATATTTTGAAATGTTTTTCAAAATTAAAACTTTGATGTTTTTTACTTCTTAGAAAATATGCTTCTCACAATTTATTATTTCAAAATACTTTATAGTGCATATGCACTTAGTAAGTAGCTTTAAATATGCATGCATAGTATATCTACTATCTATGGCTTTGTGCATATTTTTTACTCCCTCAGACCACACATAGGATAATAGTCTAGCTAAGTCTCAAACTACTTTAAATAAAACTTAATTTTAGTTATATATTGATTAAATAGTAACTGATAAATTATGAAAAAATATATAGAACTATTTTTTATAAAAATGAACACTGCATAATTTTTAATGAACTTCTATCACAAACAAACAGTAAATATTTGGTAGAATTGTGAATACCATTTTGATATTGTTCCAATCAGCATTCCTGAATTGACACCCAATAAACTCTTGACTTTTAGCTAAAAAATTAAAAAAGAAAACTCACAAATTTTAAGTGTTATCACTATTACAATGTCCATGGATCTGATTGTTATTATGTGTGGGCAAATGTATGTTTTAAAAGCAATTTTGTGAAAAAAGCATGCAAAATAACAAATTCATATAAATATTTTTAATTCTCTAACATTATTACACTTAAAAATATATTTTAAACATTATGAGCACCTACGAGAATGACTAGTACAAATGACATTCAAATAATTAAATATTTAGTAATGCATATCAAGAAAAATCTTTTAAACTATAAATAACAATAGTATTTTTGCATTATTAGAAATTTTGAAGAACAGTAATAACAAAGAAAAATATAAAAATAAGCATACAGGATATGCAACACAACAATTATGAAACAAGTTTCAATAAAAAATAATAATCTAATAACATGAAATAAATAATTTAAACGATAAAATGAAAACATCAATAAAATTTTACTTTGAAATATTTCTTGGCACAAGTCTAAAATATTGTTTCAAAACTGTTACAAATTTCAAATGTAACTTAGTAATCTAAATGATACAAGTTAGCTTTGTAATAGTCTGGCATAAATAAATAAATAAGAAATATATTTTATGTAATGCCTGAGAATGTTTTCCATTTATAATTGCTAAATTATAGCCTATCTTCTATGAATTTTTAAATGTTCCTAAATTCAAGCTATTTCCAACAAGTAAATATGTTTTCAGATATTTTAATAAACATTATTATTGATAAGAAAATATATTATGAACACTGCTATCATAAATACTTCATGATTATGTTTATTTAATGTAAATATATTTATTATATTAATTCTTTGTATAGTATTTGTAAATATTTTATGATTATGTTCATTTAATGTAAATATATTTATTAAATTAATTCTTCACTGTATTAATCACAAAATTTCATTAAGATTTAAGATGAATAGTAACATATTGTATTTAAATTATCAGTAATTTTATTTCATTGGCCTTATTCTTAGTTGCAAATTATTAAAGTAATAAAAATATTTCATATTTATTAATAAAAAGGTTTTAGGAACATCAAAATTTGATATTCTAAATTCAAAAAAAATCATATAACTTATGAAAATATTGATTCATTTATTTTGCAACCAATCATTATGAATAATTAAGTAGAAATTTGCAAGATGCAAATATTATGTTTAAGGTAATAAATTATGGCATGGATTTTAAAGCTTTTGTAATACTTTTAATTAAATCAAAATTTAATTTTAATTTTAAAAAAGAATTCAAACACTATAACACGATAATAATAAATAAAAGTTATAAATATTTTTAAATACAACAAAAGTTGTAATGAAATAAAAGCATTAGACATCAGTAAAATATTCTTTTGAAATAATTGTTTAGTCAGGAAATTATAGCAATAGCTTTAAAAATTTAAGCAATTAAGAAAATCCAGTTCCTTCTTCTACAAATTTTTGAAATTTAATTGATTATAAATAATAAATATTGGCATATTTATACAGTTTTCTTTTCTTTTTTTTTTTTTTTTTTTTTAATAAAATAAAGGAACGTTTTAAAGGGACTGCATGCAAGAGAAAATCAAACAGTTTTTAAAATTGTTAGACCATTTAAAAATTATTAAGAAAAATATTCTAGAATTGTTTTAAATCATTTAACACTGTCTCTCTCTTATATATAAAAAAATAATACATTCTATTGTATGTATTAATATGTTCTTTCATATATCTTGTATAATAACATAAGTACATCATGAACATTTATATAAAAATAGAATGAGATGAGACATGTCATTGTATCAAAGCTCTTATAATATTAGCTTTGTAAAACATATATTTTTACATGCATTAATATTTAGATGCATTACATGCAAAAATTCAAAATTTCAGCATGGTCATTTTATATGCAATATTTATTTTAAAAACTATAATATATTTTATATTCAACATTTACATATTCAAATTCTAACGATCTCATAAAATATTTTCTCCAATCATTCAATAAATAATTTAATAAGAAATCTTTGAATTAAAATATAACATGAAAAGCAATGGAAACTAATTTCAGCTTACATTCCACACTTTAAATTATAAAACACTAAACTAATAGTAAATACTTTTGTTTCAATCACAGTTAATAACTATATCACAGAATTCAAATGAGTTTCAGCTTAGAAATTTTAAAGGAAAAATTTGTAATTCAATATTTATAAATGAATACAGAAGCTAAATAGCACTTCAATAGCTATACATGAAATAACAATGCTTTACGAAAGTCTCAAAGAATATTTTTTACAATATTTAAATATATGAAAAATAGCAAATTCATCAAACTTTTAGAAAATAAATAAAATACTTTAAAATATAAACCATAAAACATTTTTAAAAATACTTCGTAATATACTTCATAAAAACAATTGAAAATCGTAAAAAAGACAATAAATATGCTGATTTTATTATTTTTTTTAAAATAAACACAAAGTCAGCCTATCAAACAGAATAATTTATTTCAAAGTTGGTAAATTTTATTTAATATAAGTGTGCTATATAATTTTATAAATACTCAAGAAAACTCTAAAATGAAAAATATATTTTTCAAAATATTAATTACATCTGAATTATGAATTTATGAGACAATTTTATAAGTTAGAAAATTAACATACTTAAAGAAGTATATAGAAGATAAAGAAATGTATCTTTTCAAAATAGTTTAATAATATTGTTAAGCAAGATTGAAGATTTTAAAATTATTAAACATATAATAAATTCCACATTTATAGTAACAAATCCTTAAATATAAAAATCTTCAACTTTATTATTCTAAAAACTATTTTGCATCAAAGAACAAGTTAACTATATCTTAGTTTTACTACAATACAAACACTCCAAAATTATATTTGCTTAAATATATCACATAAGTAAATAAACCAAGGGAGATTTAAATGTAGATATATAAAAAATGCCTATAAAATGGTAAGAGAAACAAGATTTCTCTTTTTGATAAATCCGAATTTAATAACAATAAAAACTCTACGTCCCATTTAAATAATAAACTATCCATTTTTACTTTGAAGTCAAATTAAGAAAAAATAATCTATATTTGTCAATCAGATGGACATATTTAACAATCCAATAGAAAATCTAGATTATAAACATTTTGATAAACATGTAATAAACTATATCAATTTATTTTATCATTAACACATAAGAAAAATTACTTTTTCTTGTTTAAAATATTATTATCAAGAACTTCATGTTGTATCAATTCTTCATGCGAGTAAATTGGAGTATGATATAGTAGAAAGCTCTTCCACAAGAGTCTCATAGCGATATGAAACTCTGATATCCGGAATATTTGATCGACTTATATCATTGCCGGCAACACCTTCTTTCGTATAATTTGGACCTAACCAATAGCGTTTCCACTAGAAAGAATTTTAAAAAAATCAAAACATTCATTGTTGAAATATTTTATTTTAAAACTTAGAACATTACACAAAAGAGAAATTTCAAACCAAATTTACAAAAACATGCAAAAATAATTTAAAGTATGGCAGCGAAGAAATAAAAATGAATTGATAAAAATTGCAGAAAAATAGATTAATTTTAATATTTGAATAGCAATGTCTTAGAAGCATTATTTATACATTTAATGATAAACTAATTCATATGATTCCATCATCAGATTATTAGATGATAGAATCCATCACCATCTTAAGATTTAATTCATAAATACATATGACAAATTAAAGCTTTAAGTTTTATCATTTAGATTATAAGAATAAATTTCAGGGAAAAATATAACATTTGAAATCTAATAGTGATGCAGACTTTATGTAAAAGAAATCTGTATGAATAACAAAAATTAAAAAATCTGATAAGTTAATATCAGACAAATAATACATAAAATACAATTGAATAATTGAAAAAATATCACATACAAAATTTGCATAATCTAAATGTAAATAATTTCACACATAATACTCTATGATTTTCCTTACATAAAACATTGGTCAAACATTTTAACAGTAAACACATAATCCCTTTCATTGCATAAATATAAAATATAAGGCAAGTGAATTTATTTTTGTATATTTATTTTAAAAGCCTGTAAGTAAAAATAATATGTTATATGACTTATTTACAAATGAATTCTTATGACTATACACTTGTGTTGAATAAGATGAAATCTTTAAGAAATTGGATTGAGAAATTCATTCGTGAAATTGCATTTCATGTCTGGTCATTTTGAAGGTAACCAGACATGAAAGGTATTATATTTATGTATATGATTGTAACTAACTTCCATTCTTAAAAAGTTGTATTTAAAACTAACTTTAAAAACAAATTTAAATGAAAAATAATTTTTTTTTTGTGTTTTACATAAACAAAACTAAAATAAATTTCATGATTCAAGTAAGTTTTTAAATTTAATACAGCCTTTCAAAGATTTTTTCAAATTGTAAAGCAAATACAAAAGCTGAAATGGGTTTAAATTCCTTTTTAAAATGTCACTATGAAGGACAACACATATAAGAATAAAATAATAAATATCTATATTGTGAGATGAATTAGATATGTTTAATAAGTAAGTTACATTATGAAAGTATTTTCAAACTAGCAAATTACAAATAATCCTGTTAAAACAAAACTTTTTAAATGCAAGAAATTTGCTATTTAAAATATACATATTTTAAGCAAAATGGATAACAATATCATTCACTCAAAAATTATATTCTGCTAATATACATAAGTTGACAAACAATAAAAACAAAATAAAAGTACACAAGACCCTTCATATTTTACTTAATGAGTATAAATTGAAAATGTTTTACTTTTATATATATATAAACACACACATTAAGATGGATTCTGAAATCAAAGAAATCCAGAATAAGCAGTTACTTAAATAATCTATACATGATATTTTTATTTTTGTCATAAAAATTTTAAATAAACCTACAAATTTATAAACATAATCTTATATGAATTCAAATTGGGCAATGTATTTATCCAAATTTCTCTTCACCTAATTTTTTTTTCATTTAAATTTTAGTAAGTTGAAATTACATTTTCAAGAAAATGACAGCACTGCAGAGTCTCTACAAAATAGTATTCATCAGTTGCGATGGAAAATACTTTTTACAAGGAAAATTTTGTAAATTTTAAAATTAATCAAACAGACATTATGAACATTTATTTTTTAATTTTTTAAATTGTCATAAGAAATCCTGATTTACACAAAATTAAAAATTATGATACTATAAATTGCACACATAAAATACTCATACTCTAATTTAAAATCTAATAGTGAATTTAAATATTAAGAAAAATTCAGAATTTTGCAATAGGGAAACTAAAAGTCTAAACTGAATTAATAAATTACCTTTATGTAATAGTTGAGAATTTAAAATTATAATTTATTACAGCAACAAATTAAGTACAAAGTATGCCATAGGAAGATGATACTGCATTGCAAATTTACTACAGATAAAACGATTATCAAATAATATATTCTCACCTCATCTGGGAAGCCACTCATAATCACACTGTTTCGAGTAAGTTCGCACATGTCGCAGCTGCTCAGTTTCAGCACTTGGGCAGCTATGCTGTATTCTTCAATAAGTGGCTCCTACTCAGACACATTTCCATCAACATTAATTTTTTTTTACTTTATTTTTAAATAAAAATAGCATTGTATCATTGTAAAACCATTTTTATAATTATGAAATATTTTCTTTGCATTAAGCATTATTTAATATAATGAGTTCCTTCCTATAACTCTTAAAATTTTTAGTAGTGACTCCTTTGGTCTTTATTTTAAAATTTATTACACTCTATATTCTCATAACTATAAAAGATTTTTAATAAATAAATGCATATTATGTACTATGATTAAAGTCAACATTACGTATTTTAAGACAAACATTAGTTTTTCAAAGTTACTCACTTTGAGCAGATTTAAGCTCTAATGCTTTTCAAAGAATATAAAAAAAACTATTTCAAAAATGTGTATAATTATTCCAACAAAGTTACGACAGGAAAATTTTATGTCAGTCATGTTTATCTAATTCTAAACACAGTTTTCTATTTTACATATATTTGAGTCATATAATACAATACAAAACCAATTTAACTTGAATCAGAGTAAAATAAAATTATTGGTAATTATAAGATAACTACTTCAGGCAGTTGGAGAGCAATGAAACGATTATTTTACAAAAATTGTTTTGCATTAAAGTAGATAGAAAGTTTTAGATACTAATATTGACATGTATTATAAAAATCATTTAATTTTAAAATTTCAATTTGTAAATACAAAATTTCTTTAAAACAATTATTATAGATTTAAAATTTCTTGATAGCAAAAAAATTATGTCTTAAACATGATTCACTTTTTTTTCAATGTTAATTGTTTTCTATCATAATGAAATTTTTGAGTTCATATCTCAAGAAGATGATGTACGATAGTTTCTACTAAAATACATGTGATAGTTTTATCAGAATTAAAAATGTCACTATACAGAATGATGAAATATGAAATAAAACTATTCAAAGAACATAAGTAACAAAATAAAAACTTCTATTTATGATAATAAATACAAGTTTAAAGTGTAATAATTATCAATAACTTTTTTAAAACTATTTAACATCAGTACTATTAATTATTTTTGGCATTTAATTCCTTCATAGCGTGGAATTATTTAAGGCTGTTAGAAATGATTTAGATTTAAATACATGCTGTAAACAGAATTTAAGGCTAAATCATTTCAAAATCTTCATTAATTTGAACAACAGTCTCCTTATAACATTTTATTTCTAGTATTATTGCAACAAATTAAAAAAAAATTCATACAAAATTAGAGAATGCTGCATTATTTTTAGTTGGAATGAATTTGATTTAGTTTAGAATAAACACACTATATTTTAAAACACCTGAAGAACTTAATAATCTCCAATCATAGTTAAAAAGCAGTTGAGTACCTTAGTAAAGTGGAACTGTAATGGATCATCAGTAGATAAAGATACACATAGTCCTCGACTTATGTATTCCGGAAGAGGATTTCTTTGATAATTTAAAAACAATGAGTTATTGCTAAGAGGTGACATAGCAATTCCAATTTGGGCCAAGTAATACAAGTATTGTAAGACAGGCACCTAAAAATATTTTAAAAATTATACATTATATATGCTCTCCTATCAATTATCCTTATAAAATAATAATTTCATAAGAGGGAAAAAAGAAAAATAATTTTAATGAAGTCCTTCCAATTTTAAGCATATAAGCTAACTTTTTTACTTAACATAGGTTTTTACTTAATCTATGTTAAATTTTAAAATAGATATAAACAGAGTAGCCAATGATTCAATAAAAATAAATAAAAAAACGTTCATTATTGTCATATCATTTTAACCTAATATAATATTAATTTGTTTCTAAGTATCTTAAAACTTGACTTTTTTTTTTTTTTTTTTTTTTTTTAACATAATTAAATTATAAACGTGGAGAAATATATTCTGATATTTAAAAAATAAAAAACTAACTAACTTTGACATGACAATACATTCAACAGAATCATGAATAATTTTAATCAGTATTTAATGCAGTCTTTTTAAACAATTTAAAATCATTACAAATGAATATTTATTTATGAAAACAAACATTAAACTGTTTGTTTTCATTGATATCCAGATTATATTAATTTATACATAAATATTAAGACCTATTTGCATAAAAAGGAGAATTTCCAAGAAAATATATAATAGTAATTAATGATTAATGATCATTATATAAAATTCTAGTAATACAAAGTCATTATTGTTGAAACCTAATTATAAGAATATACATTTTTTATTATGGCAAATAATTTTCAGCAATTGTGTATCTGCAATATTTTAGTTTAACATAATGATTTATTATATTACTGTCATCCTTTGCTCTCTTCTCCACAATTTACTTTCTCTACAAAGGGACCAAATGAGCAATGTAGCTGATAAAAACTTTAACTTAATTTAAAATAACTTTAAATTTAAAATGGATTTAGTAAATATCATTTAAAACATAATAGTTTTGAAAATCAAGTAAAATCCAGATATTACTTAGAAATAACTCATGAAAAAATTGCACAGTAAATTTTGTTTTAAAATGATATCATTTACATATTAAACGCACATCATTAAAAAATCAGTAGATAATATAATTATCACAACATAAAATCTAAAAAATTCAATAAAAATAAATAATATTTTTTTTATGAAACATAAACAACGTAATGCATAATGTTTCTATAAACATCTAAAATAAATTTTACTCAAAGATTACAGTTTTGGTAATTTTTAATAAAACATATGTGTAATTTTAATGAATGCAAATATGATTTTTTAAGCATTTATTCAATATAAAAATACTTACAAATAATAAGACAGTTCACCTAATATTATTAATAAGTAGTTTCCACTTTAACTACGTAATGACGATTATCAAAAAATGAAATTTACTATAATTTCATTGTTTTGATAATTGTCATTATATGGTTAATGTGGATACGACTTATTTTTAAAGATGTTATGAAAATTTTTTGTGTAAAAATTATTGCATATATTTCCTCCAAAATTTAGTACATTTATTTTTCTATACAATCAGGGTTGCTTATAAAATTCTTTTCCAAAATATTTTATATAGTTAAGAATCCAATATATGAACAACCTCTGATTAAAAATAAATTTCTTAAGTGCTTTAACATACTTCTCATAAAAAAGAAAAACTTAAATAAAGAAATATAAAATGACATAAAACTTTTTAACCAGCAAGACATATAACATATTTTAGAAATATTGAATTCTATAAATCTATAATAATTTTGTCAATTAAATAATATGCATTTGAAAATCATAATAAATTGCTTAATATTTATGAAAGTAAATGGAACATAATTAGAAAAAACGTTTTTTATTGTTTTATCATAACAGCTAATAACATTTTCCTCCTCATATCACTATCCTTATGTATTTTGCAAAATTAATATGTCTGGCATTTTATAAACAAACAAGTTTCAATCTTTTTCTCTTCCCCTCTCTTTGTATTTTACATTATAAAATTAACTAACTACAACTGGATGAACAAACTAGACATTCTTTTTCTAGTTTATTAGTCCCATATAAACCAGACATTCTTTTATCATAATTCTTCCCTGCGTAAGTCAAAACTCTTTACTTCAAAAGTCTTTTATTTCTTTAATTTGAAACAGCTTTAATACATAAATCTTTTTAACTTCCTTGTGTTTCTTTTTAATTAGCTTTTTTTTTCTTTCCTACTTACTATTTTATGATATTTTTCCTGTAAATTTTAATTTATTCAATAATTTAATAATTTTACTTCACACAACAGGTATACAAGTTTAAACCAACAAGATCCTTTTATGGTTATAAGGACAAAATATTCATTAAATAATAAATTTGAACTTCAAAGTCTGCTTTTTTTGTTGAGACATATTTGGCATTATATGAAATTGTATGTTTATTAAAGAGGTTAGTAATGAAAGAGTTTGTTTTAAATTGACAATATGTATAATAAAAAAATTTCACAAAACAAAGAGTGAATTTCTATTCACTTACACAAAATAATTTTCATAGGTTTAAGATAATGATCAATGATGATAAAAATCAAAGAGAAAAAGAAAATGTGAACTAAACATTTACAGTAAGTCATTCAGGAAGGTAATGTTTGCAGCAGAATATTTACATTCTAATATATTCAGTGATATCCATGGAAGTGAGAGAGCAGATGTCCTGGCTAAAAGAGGCACTGCTAGTCCTTCTCCAAATGATGCTGCTCACTCTACACTGAGTTGCCTTCTATAAAAAGAAAGAGGTGTCTGGGTTATCTGAATCATTCCACCTGTTCATCATTGTTACTCTGGTGGTACTCCTGGTGATTCTATTGCTTTTAAGGCTTCTAGAGCTAATCAGACTACATATTCTAGGTTTGATAGAGGCAATGACCGTGGCCTTAAATTTGAGGGTCAGCTCTACTCTACCTGCTGTAAATGTGGTGTCAACCAGACTAGCTCCCAACAACTTTTTTAGTGTCTGAGATTTATTAAGGAGGAGTTCCATGCAAGTCTCCAGCTGTTTCTTAATTTCATAAGGACTGGTGTAGCATTGCTACACCAGATGGGATCAGAACGAACAACATTCAACTAAAATTAACCATCCCTAAGAACCCTAATAAATTATGCCACCTAATATATTTTCAATATTAAAATCAAAGTGTTTACTAAATAGTAATACAGTAATTAGATATTATTATAATGAGTTATGACAAATGACATAGATAACACTAATGCACAGGAACATATCCAATCAATATTTTTAAGGCAAGAAGTTTTTTCCATTTTTAGAGTTTAATTAAAAATTTATATATATATATATATATA